>JAASAO010001449.1:0-30329 GCA_017311375.1 Mytilus coruscus | reverse complement strand
TTGCAATTTTGAAGATGAGGTAAAAACGCGAAAAATTGGTAAAATTTTCATCAATGTTAGACTTGTGCTTGATTTTCATATGATGAACACATAATCTTTAATCAGTTTAATCGAGGTCTGGAGCTGGCATGTCAGTAACTGCTAGTAATTTATGTTTTATTGTCATTTTACTTAGTTTCTTTTTGGTATAAACAATGATAAATGTACTTATCCTGACATCGGACTTAGACCTCTTTTGAACAGAGTTTTACTGTGTGTTTGTTTATTCTACATTGGCTAAAGGTAATATATAGGGAGGGTTGAGATTTCACAAAACATATTTACACTGCTGGATTTTGCGCCTGGCCCAAATCAAGAGCCTCTGTTAACCCTTACCATGCTGACTTGTTTTCTACACATGTAGTCTGTATGCTGGATTGTTTTGTTAAATTTTTCATAAAATTAGCATCATTATCAATTTGTCCGTAACTTGATGATAAATGCTTTGATTGGTTCAAAACTTGATATCCATATAGTTGAAGCACTTTATAATAATTTGTCACAATGGTTGAATTTTAAGCAAGCAAAACCTGAAAATCATTGACTTTTGTAAGATCATTTCATTGTATACAATTTTTAAGTTTGGTTGCCTTCTAATTAACATTTACCCCACATCTCCTTTTATTCACCTTGTTTGTCTACTGTTTGGTTCTAAAATTGTTATTTCTGAAAAAGTCATTTGATACTGTAATTGAAAATAATAATCCATAACAACAATTCTATAATTGATATTCATAACATAAACACATGCAACAAGAAACTATTCCTCATCAACTGGTTGGACGGAAGAATTCTTCCATCTCTTGTAGGCAACAACATATCCTTTTGTGTATGCCATATCTTAAAGCATGGCTCAATGCAGAGATACACTACAATCTATACATTCATAAGAAGTCTCATGACGTGGCTGTTTGCGTTTTTGAAAATTATTGTTCATATTTACATTGTTCTTGTCAGCTTCATTGCAGACTTTGCATAAACGTGCAGTGTTGTTTTTTTTGCCCTCCCTACAATTCTAGATATGAAGTGTTTTTCACTTAAGCGTTCTAATTTTGCATTTGAAGGCCTACCTACTTTATCGCTTTCTATTGGGTTATTTGATATAAGTTCGCTGTCTTTTGAACACTTTATGTGTTATATTAGGATAGTCAGCTTTATACAAAGTGTAAGCATCTAGCATGGCAATAGCAAGAACATGTGAAATAACCTTTTCCCACCACTTAAAAGATTAAAAACACTATTGACGTAAGAAATCATTTGATCAGCCCGATCTACACCACCCATATATTTGTTATAGTAATTAACAACACTTGGTTTTCTTAGGAATTCATTTGTCTCACGGTCACGACGGCGTGTGTTGACCAAGTTAGTTTTGTGAACAGTTGAAAGCATAAAACGGGCTTTCCATCAAGAAATTTAACACAGGTCAAGGGACCATTACTCATAACATAAAGATTTATTTGTAAGTTTTTGTCTTTCAAAATTGTAGAATTCCACGACGGTTAGACCTAACAGTGCCTGTTGTTCCTACTCCTAGAACATAGAGATCCCAAAATAGTTGGGGAGATGTGTAGTAATTGTCACAATACATGTTATAACCCTTATCGCACATGCCTCTTAACATATCCATTACTAAGTCATATGTTGCGCCATTTGAACTTGGACCAATACTTGACTTTCCAGTATACAACTTAAATTTGGAAACATAACCGTTACTGGAGTCACTTATCATGAATGCTTTGATTCCATATTTTACCGGCTTGTCAGGGCTGTAAACTCTAAACGAGAGGTTACCCTCCAAGGAATCATTCCTTCATCTAATGAAATTGATTGACTAGGTGTGTACACTGAGTGAAATCTGTTGACAACACGATTATAGAATGTTCCAAGTTTAACAAGTGGGTTATGGTTTAGTTGACCTCTAGCAACAAACTCGTCATTGTTAGGAAGATGGAAGAAAGATGGAATTAAGCGAAATCTGTCTCTTGACATAGTTGACGGAAAGAATGATGTTGAGGTGACAGGGTTTTACTCCAGTAATCTGTTACATCTGCCTGTGACAGAATACCCATTGCAAAAATAACAGCAATATAGCGCTTCATTTCAGCGGCAGTAATGTTTGTCCACTTTTGAACCTTGAAAATCTACTCAAGTTATTGTTTTTTCCCAAGATACTGCTGTGCATATCTGTTTGTTTCCTCAGAAATGTTCTCAAAATCATTGTCATTCACGTATAAAAGAAATAGTCAGAAACAGACGCATTGTCTGGAAGTTCACATAATGCCTGGAGTTTGTGTAAATTGTAGAAGTTCTGGATTCTTTTCACCCATAACCCAGTTATCAATGTCAAACAAATCATCTCTTTCAGAAACATTGTCAATATTTAGGTCATCATCATCATCAAAGTCATTTACAGTAAATTCTTCACACTCTTCATTTTCACTATCAGTATCAGCAAATAGTTCACAAATATTCTCAGCAGTAGAACTGCTGGCTTCTGCCATAAAGTAAACACAGAAACGCCCCTTTTATTTTATTTTGGTGAAAAAGGAAAGAAAAAAAGCTGCACAGTATGGTAAACTCATTGGAAAAACAACAAAACTTATTCATATTTTTCAATTTATTTTTTGAATATACCTGAAAACCCCATAAAATGGGAAAATATCAGGCGATAAATGGATTTGACAAAGGATTCACATTTTCTTTCCTCGATTCACGTTTCTTTTATTTCGGAAATAGTTTCCGAGAATGACAAGAATTTTCAAAGCTATAAGAGGAAAGACAATTATTAACAGCACTAAGAAGGATTGATTTGTGATTTAGCATTATTAATTTTACGGAAATGTCTATCCTTAAGCGTAGACACTGATATAGTTACTGAAAAAGCTATAGAATTTGTTTGTGTAAATTGTGACAACTTTCATTTCTCTTTCGGAACGTCTCTCACGAGAGTAAACTTCCGGTTCTTATTTCCGTACAATTAATAAATTTTAACATCAAATTTCTAAATTATCAAGATATCATTCAGATAACAACAATAAATTGATGGTAAACTTTAAAAGAACATTTTATTCTTAAGGTTTTAAACGAAATCTATTTATACAATACAGGAAAGGGCGGGGCATATGCGCTGGAATTTCCGTATTTCACATTAACTGTTTTATTTCATATTTCTACTTACATAATTCCATATTTTTCGCAAAAGAACTTTACACGTGTCAAAAACTCGTCTTTTACCCAGACATACAATTTTGATAATCAAATGAATAAGAATTAAGCGAGGAAGAAAGGGACTTCCTAGAAGTATTTTTAGATTTTTACGTCATGCCCAAAAACAATTTTTTTTCATAAAAGCAAAATAAAGTATACATTCGTTTATTTTAAAGGCTTACAAAGGTTCAAATTGAATGATAAACATATATCAGAATCTCAAATCAAATTTTAACTCAGAATTTTGTGATTATGCGAAGATTAGAAGGTTTTGCAAAGGTCACAAAATTGCCAGTGCAACCGTCAAAAGACAGGTTCCGCACTGAGAACGACGACGTCAAACCCGTCAAAAGACAGGATCGGCATGGTAAGGGTTAAGTCTTATGTGTTTTTATTTATAGTTCATTTATATGGTTTGGAGTTTAGCGTGAAGTCAATTTTCCTGTCAGACTTAGTACACATTTTGTTTGGGGGCAAGTTGAAGCAGGCCTTCGGGTACAGGATTGTCTCGCTGTGTTGAAGACTCATTGGTGGTCTTCGGCTGTTTTCTGTCCTTTGGTTGGGTTGTTGTCTCTTTGACACATTCCCATTTCCATTCTCAAGTTTATTATTTTTAGAACTTGTCTTGGTGATAATTTTTCAATTTTTTCAGTTTAAAGTTTCTCTCAATCTACATTTTATTATAACAAATCCTATAAGGAGTTGTTTGCCAGTTCCGCCTCTATCAGATTTTCTTTATTATAACGGTTTTCAAAATAATAGACAAATCTTGCATTTCACACTTATGTTCTATTTTTTGACATGTCAGCCATCTTGGTTGGCAGGTGGTCCCTCAGACAAATTTTAAAACTACATGTAGATACCCTAATGATGATTGTGACCAAGTTTGGTTGAATTTGGTTACATTGTAGTAGTTTCAGAGGAGAAGATTTTGTAGAAAATAACAGAGGACAACGGACAACAGACACCAAGTAATGAGAAAAGCTCATTTGGCCCTGTTGGCCCTTTTGGCCAGTTGAGCTAAAAGAACAAGCAATGTAGTGTTAAGAGAGCTTCCAATGCAATTTTATATAAAATTGACCAACTTAAATGAATAGTTTGTCACTGCTAACATGGCTAATATTCAAACTAACCCAAGAATGAAAACTTTCACTTCTATGACCTCAAAATTTACTAGTAAGTCTGAAAACAAAAAATATTTAAACATAACTTTAATGACATGTACTTTTCATGACACAATGCTTCGTTGGCTGCTACTCCTTATTTGCACACGAATCAATACAGCAATTTTCAAATCCACTTCTAGTCTATATAATCTAGAAAGCATTGCCTCTAATGACTTCTGTTCTATTGATTATTTTCTCCTCCTTCTCTAAGTACATGTACTTTCATTAAAAATGCTAAAAGAAAAATGTTTATTTGCATAAAAGGAAGTTATAAAACTGTCAAATATGACCATACAAAAAGCATTTGATTATTTTAATGTTCTTATACATCATATCAAATCAATATAACAGTTTTGTGAATGGAAGTGGTGATATTCCATCCATTTACAATGCCAATCTTTGGGCAATAAAGGAATTTGAAATTTGAAGTTATACAAAGATGTTAAATTTGGTCAGTGTAAATGTGATCTAGGTAATATGAACCCTGCTAGACAGACATGCATGCCTCATATTTTCATACACCAAAAGTTGACCTATTTTTATACAGTATCTAAGAAATTGACTAGTCTAAACCAGGAAAACTTAACATTGACCAATGCAATGATCCATGAAAATGAGGTCAAGGTCAGATGTACCAGTTGCCATATTAACGTTTTATTTCACGTTTCAAACTAGCAGTTAGGTGTATTAAAACCAGAAGGCATTTCAGAAAAGAATATCCCACTTTAATGTGGTCCGTAAAATAGGATGGAAATATTGAAAATCTTAGCAGAAAATATTTTTTTTTAGGGTACATACAAGTCTAACAGAAACTTACTAACCAGGTAAACTTACTAAGCTATTGATCAGAGGTTAATTTAGGGGAGAGGGGCAGGACCTCTTTTGTGGGGAAAATTTGGTTGATTATTTAAGGAATTATTGAAGCATGACTGGAGTAAGCACCAATTTTGCAGTCAGTGCAACCCCATTTTATTAAAAGTTCTGGATCTGCCACTGTTGACCAATTCAATCAGCTGTGAAAATGAGATCAAGGTCAGGTGAAACCGGTCATTCACTACACCCAAAACAGTTGACTTATTGCTTATTTACTTTGAATGATCTATTTTGACTTTTATTTTACGTAAACTAAATTCATATAAAATCAACAAGTGACTGGGTATCCTAAACTGTGTATGACCGACAAATGTCAGACAGAAATTTTAGATTTTTTAGTTGAAAATATAGTAGAAAAATTTCAAATTTCTTTTCGGTCAGACAAACCCTATTCCAAATAATTGTGACGTCTTGAAAGGCTATTTTATTTTTTGCTTTGACGCTTCACTATTGCAAAAAAAAAAAAAAAATAGCCTTCCAAGACATCATTTGGACTAGATCTAGACAAAGTTGACAAACCAGTTTGGCACAGACTAATCAAATGTTCTGGACTTTTAACATAACATAATAAACTGTTATCACAGAGATATGTCTCGCCTTTTGTAATTTTGATAATGCAAATGCTGAAATTAAAATAGCAATACTTTTAATAATAACATGCAAGTTATGCAAATATTCAAAGTCGATGAACCTGGTAATAATTCGAGGTATATGGCTAAACAATCTCCATGGAAATGAGATGTGCCAATGCTAATACAACTGCAATCCAAATACCATTGACTTATCATAAGTCGTTCCTTTAAACAAACATTAACTTGTAAACTATGTAAAAGTTTCAAAGTCAATGAACCATGATGAAGGGTTTGAGGCTATATAATCTCCATGGAAACGATACTTGCAAATGCCAATAAATTTGCATACCAAATGTCATTTACTTAACATTAGCAGTTCATCTTAAACTGATCTAATTACAAAATAAAACATAAACTGAGCAAAGTTTCAAGTCAACAGACCATGACTGAGGGCGGGGCCAAATATTCTCCATGGAAATGAGATGCACTAATGCTTATACAAGTGAATACCAATTAATATTGGCCTACGACTAATTGTTCCCCTTGAACTGACCTAATCATAAACTAATACATGTAAACTAAGCAAACGTTTCAAAGTCAATAGACCATGACTGAGGAGGACAGGGCCAAATAATCTCCATGGAAATGAGATGTGCCAATGTTTATACAACTGCATACCAAATATCATAGACTTACCACTTGTGGTTCACAATAAACTATTGTTAGTGGCTTTGAACTAGCTTTCAGTAACTGTGAGTACTCTCAGATCAGTACTTAGTGTCTTTTTGTTGTTGGGATATATATACAAGTACCCGGCCACGTCCACTCTGTGTTTTGTTAGATGTATTTCTATTTGTATCCATCTGATGAGTTAAGCCTTTTTCAACTGATTTTTATAGTTCGTTCTTATGTTGTACTGTTACACCACTGTCCCAGGTTAGGGGGAGGGTTGGGATCCCGCTAACATGTTTAACCCCGCCACATTCTGTATGTATGTGTCTGTCCCAAGTCAGAAGCCTGTAATTCAGTGGTTGTCGTTTGTTGATGTGTTACATATTTGTTTTTCGTTCATTTTTTGTACATAAATTAGGCCGTTAGTTTTCTAGTTTGAATTGTTTTACAATTGTCATTTCGGGGCCTTTTATAGCTGACTATGCGGTATGGGCTGTGCTCATTGTTGAAGGCCGTACGGTGACCTATAGTTGTTAATTTCTGTGTCATTTCATTTGGTCTCTTGTGGAGAGTTGTCTCATCAAATTGGCAATCAAACCACATCTTGTTTTATATATATAGACCTAATCACAAATAATACATTGTTGACGCCGACGCCGGAAACAGCATACCTATGTCTCGCTTTTTTACTACGTCAAGGCAAGACAAAACAGTGGTCTCTGATAGTAATTTATAATATATTTGTATCTTGCTCTTGTAACATCGTCATTATGACACATAAATTTTTAATGATAAACATGTTTAATTGATAAAATACTAAAAAGTATCCAAACTCGTTCTTAGGACTGATTTGCAAGTTGTTTACAAGTCTGAAGTCAAATGGTTATTCGTGACGATGCAGGACACGACACTTACACTGCCATGACGTCCATAGGATGAATGGGCTGTACATTGAAAAGATGTAACGGCCATAGGACTACATCGTCCATACTTTGTTAAGACGCTTCATCCATGTTTTTTCTTTTCTTCAGAAATTCTTATTTATAAATCAAAGTATTTAAATATATATACATGTATATGGTTATTATAACTTGTTAAATGTATTGTGCTGTTTTACATTATTTGTCATGTTTTTTATTTGTTATACACTTGAAATACGCATTATAAATGTGTTTTATCTAATAAAAAATTATATTATTTTCTAAATGGATGTTTAATATCTTGGGTAAAACAAACTGAAAAAAAAAATAAAACAAATAAGAATGAATATCCAAAATGGGACATTAATTTGTCATGGTTAAAACAATAAGTTAAGTTTGAAATATAAAACAAAGTAATCTGATAATGATTTTAAAGAAATTTTAAGAAGATTGTTAATTGCTCATTATTATTTTTCTGGTGAACATAAGTATTAATTATGCTTTTGTCAAGAAATTGTCAAGAAATTGTAATGCCTGAAGGAAATACAAATCAAGATCACTATCATGACTGTAAACACAGCACCCAAGCTGAGTTCAACTTATAGCAGATACAAACATACATTGGGTAGTGTTGTATTATTATATTTTATGCTATAACCTCAACATGCTCAATGGAATTATAACTAAGTATGGACCATACCATACGCTCTTTATAGGGTATGGACTTTAGCCTTTACGTCCCATGGACGATGTGGCGGTATGGCCGACATATCCTATGGCCATGATGGCTATGGGCGTCATGGAAATAGGGCGGCGCGTCTCGAAAGCATTCGTGAAGACAATTTAAGACTAACATCTTCCTGCTTTTATCCATTAAAATGTGAATTATTTTTACCTTTCTTTGTGCTTTCCAAGTCAACCATCAAAACAAAAACACTTTCGTTGCGTTGACTTTTATTTGTATCGTTCCTCGCCTCGGTTTCTCCTAGTTAATCGACAAGTCATCTATTTCAATTTATTTCTATATCGGTTTGAACAACCAGAGTTCTTTATATCATATATCTCTGACTCTGTCCATTCTTTATCTTACAGTAAAATTGAAACCTCCATCAGCAGCTCGTGATCGTCCATGGATTTGCGTCATGGTATACAAAACGGTAACGGTGAAACGATTTCCGGGTTTTCGTATTCGCGTACATTTACGTATAGTGAGAGTCTGGAAACAGTTTTGGGATGAAAGAACAGAGAATGATGGACGAAAAGTGCAGAATAAAGAGAAAATAAAGAAAGGAGAAAGGAGTATAAAAGGTCAAAATTTGAATAAATAACAATTGAGAATCATGGGGTTCTAAATTATAAAGACTGAATATTGAGAATTATTGAAAGTAAAGGACAAACTATAAAATGAAGAATTGAGAAAAATCATAATGGTCTGAAAATTAAGGAATAAAGGACCCCACCCAGAACCTCATATTTATAGAGAAATTATCATTTTATTCAATTAGTTGCACTGAAAACATATTTACAAAGAGTTGAACTATAAATTCATTTATTGTACATTTCTTTTCACCAGCTGTCTGTAATAAATAAATACCCTGCTGAGGGCTTTGACATGACATTTCTTATGTGGGATTAACTTTGGGGAGGGGGGATATGGAAAAACAAGTGACCAATTCCCCACAAAAAGGGAAATAGAATGATAAATGCCTTATAAGGCAAATTTATATTCAATTGTACACTAATTTTTGTGCCTAGAGTTTCATGATGTATCCTCTGGGTTCTTGATAGGTATAAAGTCAAAAGGTCAGGTTGCCATCTAAAATTGTGGAATTTACCGAGATTTGAAAGCCTGAGGTAGAGGTGGGCTTCCGGTGAACCTCTGTAGTATCTATGCATCCGTGAAAAGAACTAGAGAATGTGGTGTTCAATTAAATCATTGCTATCAGTGTAGAAGTTTCAAACACACTTTTACCATAAAAGGGACCTTAGACTGAGGACTACTCTTATCAGAGAAGAAATAAAATGCAAAAGAGTGTAGTACAAAAACATAGGAATACTTTTGGATACAATGTTGTCGAAAGTACTGTAAGTTTTACTGCCCGGAAGGTCTATGGTTCTCTCCATATTCCTCTGTCATTAAAAACCTTACTACTACGAAATAACCAATATTGTTGAAAGTGGCATTAATCAATCAATCTTGGACACATAGGTGTCATTTAGGCCAATTTTACTAATATGACATATGATTAGTTAAGAATCACAAGTCCTTCCGTAGTTATATGTTTGGAAATATCCTAAATTATCCTAATGCCGTGCTTTTAAATTCCATACTATTCAAGGTTCTGTACAAATACTAGCCACTGCTACATTATCAGCATGATCGATCCTTGAAATGGCTAAATCTTGGACTTTATCGATAAGTCTAAGTTAAACAAGATATTTTAATTGTAAAATTTTCAACTCATGAACTATGAAAATACTTACAACACTATTTCCTATATTCGGTGGAAAACCCACCATGCAGAAATTATATGTTCACATGTTTGTCAATATATATGGCGAATCAAATTAAATCAAAGTTTTATTTATTCTAATACTTTGCAATCATACTTAAACCTAAATTGCCATCTGATGAGCAGGAACCGTTTACCTTTCCAGAGTACATGTGTTCACCCATCTATTTTGGGGGTTCGTTTTGCACAATCTTCAGTTTTTGTAGTTATTGTTGTTTTCATCTTTATCTTATGGCTCTTCTCGTTTTATTGGACTAATGGTTATAAATTACCATTTTAATTGGTATCCTCTTTCGAATTAACAGTTAACAAAAGCCTTGTACCTCTATCTTTCCCAATTTTTTTGGTTTTTTTCACACATAGACTGGAAAAATCTGTCCAAAGTTTCATATATACTAGGGAAAAAACGCTCGAGTGCGGGTTGAAGACTACTTGAAATGTTTATGGTGATATTACAACTTGGGTTCGCGTTTCCCAAACTGGTTTTATGCACTGATGCATTATGTTGATAGTTTTGATTAGTTTGTAAGTTGTTCTTCCATAGAACTCTCTGATGATTTAAAACATTTCTTCAGTGGTGCGAGTTCTGTCCTTGTGTGACACGGGTGCTGTGAGAAAGGAGGAATTTACTAAGAGAAGAAGAAAACAATTTAATGAGTAAACACATTTTTCGAGTTTGTTATATTTCTTTATTTTTAATGGCGGTATTTGGATAAAGTGATGCAAGTTGTAAAGAGAAATTGAGAAGGACATGTATTCCACATACGAAATTTGAAAGAAGTAATTAAGAGGTGTCTAAATTATGACATCACATGCATATGACGGTACTTGGTTGCTAACTGTCAATCTCCCAAGAATTATAATTGTTTAGTAGCATGATTTGCTGGATTGGAGGGACATTAGATTGGCAGGTATAACGGTAAACCCGTCTCAACCCATCAAATTTTGCATAAAACACAATTAAAATAGAAACAGTTTATATCCTTTGTTTTAAAATGACACTAAAAGAAGAAATGCATATTATGATGGTAATATTGAATGGATTATAAATCGTTACCCCTTAATATAAGCAATATAAAGTATTATAAAATATGAAAACATATGTTTTGGACATAAATATGTTTATCGGATATTACTCAAAACATACGTTAACAGCCTGTTTTCAAACATATGTTAACCAGGTGTTTCTCAAAACATGCGTTTACCAAGTGTTTTCAAAACAGATGTTTACCACATGTTTTCAAACACATGTTTACTAGGTGTTTCTTAAAACATATGGTAAACATGTGGTCAAACGTATGTTTCTCATGCGTTTTTAAACATGTCTTTCACATGCGTTCATCAACGCATGTTTACCACATGTTTTCAAACATATGGGAAACGCATGGTTTCAAACACATGTTTACCACCTGTTACTCAAAACACATGGTAAACATATGGTGAAACGCATGTTTACCATACGTTTTCAAAAACACTTGGTAAACATACGTTATAAAAAGAAGATGTGGTATGATTGCCAATGAGACAACTTTCCACAAGAGACCAAAATGACTTGCATTTTTGCTGTGTAGTATATGATTGGCTATTTAGAGGTTGTCTATGTGTTGGTGTTCATGTGAGAGTAAGTGTCTGGGTGTATGTTTTGGTGTCGATATATGTATTTGTGTGTGTTTTATTTCTAAATCAATTTATTTGTTTTGGTTGAAAATCAACATTGGCATAACGTTTTCCTGAAGATATATATCTTATATAATTCCCTTTCTGTATACGTAGTCAATCATCTTCTAACTTAATGACGCGTACACACTTATTAAGTTTTGGATAACGCATTTTATTTCAGTGCTGACCATTTGCCCAATCAATTTCTTTGACTTCCTACATTAAACTGTGTCATGTTAAGCAAATAAATAGATAACCTGCACATATCGGATGTGTCACAATTTCATTTCTGGTGTAAAACAGCATATAGATCCAAAATATGATATATGATGAGAGAATATTTCACGCTTGTTCAATTCTAGTGACAGGGAAATATATCATATACAAATAATTGGGTTAAAATTTTCAATGACAGTCTCAAGTAGTTGTTCACATTTACTTAATTTTATCAGTATCTATTGTCTAGGGCCTACTCAGTAAGGTCATTTCAACACCATCACACGACGATAATGTTAAACTCCTCCACTATTGATATAAATTGCAAAATCTTCATATATATGAAGGAAATAAAATAACCAGTCAAGTCAATCAATTGTGAATTTTAGTCAACATCCGTCCATTTCTGTGTAAAATGGTCCACGAATCTTGACAATACTCTTTAAAAGAAAATGAAAATGCAATATATGGTTATCGGATGCAACTGACATCCTATGATGAGATAAAAGATTTAATTGTATCTATATTTACAATTTCCAATCCTAACTAGTGATAATCATTGCTTTACTTACATTTATAAAACGCATATTATGACAATACACATTCCGTTGGTTCATGATAAGTGGAGACTTTATTAAGAGTGCACAATATAAGAAGGAATGGTATAACAAGGTTTAGCAATTAGTTATATAGTGCAACGTCTCCATGTTCAAAGCAACACGTTATTTTGTAGTCATGTTTCAAGAGAATAATCAAAAGAAGAGTTAAATATTTTTGGATCAATTTGAAAGCTTTTGACGCGATATCTGAAAGAAAATTTTACATATCAATAAAGTTTCACATGAGAATCAAATGAAAGCCATTTTTTCTATGAACAACGGTTACCATGGCAACCGGGCAAGAAGTAGGAAAATTCTAATTTTATGTGTACAAAATGTGGCACATGTTGTCATATCTTTTGTTAAACCTAAACACATAATATAGTTTCACATGAGAATCAAAAGAAAGCTGTTGTTTTGATTCGATGAACAACGGTTCCTATGTCAACAGGGCAAGCAGTAGGAAAATTAAGATTTTACATTGTTCCGAAGTGCAAGTTTTACTAAGTACTAACAGACAAAAAGAGATCAAATACCATGATTTCAGAGCTACAACACATGTCTTCTATGTAAACGTAAACAAATATCATGATAATGTAGCTTTTAAAAATCATTCTGATGGTAAAAATTAAATGAGCAAACATAAATTACTGATCATGTAGAAAAAATCACCATATATTTTTTATCAATTATTGATTCATAAGTAAGAATCGAGCAACTAAAAGGATTAAAAATTTCAAGACTTTTTCATCTTGTCATAAATTAACATTTTTGTTTGATGAAGCATACATATTAGTTGCCATGGTAATATTTATACTAAAACTGACCGTAAAACAGGAATATATATAAAAATTGAATTTTCCTCCTTTGGGCCTCTCTACTGTGAATAATAATGTAAATTTTCATACCTCACTGATAATTTTCAAAGACATGCCAACATATAGTTTTCAAATAAAATATTAATAAATATTAGGAAAAAAAACTATATATCATCAAAACTCTGATTTGAAGCAACATAACAAGTTATAACATATATATATAATACAGTTTACTCCTCTGGTACTGTCAAAAACTGTAGATAGCTCCAGCATATTTAGAGCTTACAGGATTCGCTGTCAAAATAGCTTTTACTCCATTCTCATCTCTAGCATTTGTAATTTTTAGATGACACAAATGGACTCCACTTTTGCCAATTTTGAACTTATTAATGTATTTATAATTTTCATATCAATTAGAG
This sequence comes from Mytilus coruscus, assembly GCA_017311375.1. NCBI lineage: Eukaryota > Metazoa > Mollusca > Bivalvia > Mytilida > Mytilidae > Mytilus > Mytilus coruscus. The sequence goes on along the minus strand of JAASAO010001449.1, from coordinate 16,653 downwards.
GTTTAAATGATATCTTTGCATGGTTAAAGTCCAGATTGTAAACATCTTCATTGATACATTTTTCCTGAAGCTAAACCTCAAAAGTTTTTCAACGAACGAACATATTCTATTGCATTATGTGCACTATAAGTTGACTTTGAAATTTCTTTAACAAGAGTCTGTTGCTTGTATATTTCTACTTCATGTTTTTCAATTACACGATTAGAAACTTTTAAGGTGTCAATAAATCCTTTTACACAAGCAGAAAATTTTGAAAACAAATTGAATTCCTTCAATCTATTTTAGAACACCAAAATTAGCAATATTATGTCCAACCAATATAGGTCTGTCATTAAGTTTTAATAAATCAATGAAATCTAGCAATGACTGCTCAACAGAACATGTTTCAACTATTGTTCCATTGAAATACATTTTGTTTGAAGAATGTGAAAATGTTATACCAGTAATAGTACTTGCTTCTTGAGTAATTTCCGTTCTTGGAATAACATAACGTTGAAATGTGTTTGAACCACATGCTGCAGCAATTTGAGTAATGTCATTATTCCTTGACAAACCCGTAGTTTCCAAATAAAAAAATACAAAGTTGTCAGTTTATAAATGGTTAATGGTGAGGGTATTTCCTGAATATCTGGCATTGGTTCATTAACAGTTCTTTCATCAGCTCCGTTACTAAACAAAATTATACCATCTACTCAAATTCCAACTGTAAAACGGAGAACTCAATTTATATATTAACATGTGACACTTGTGGCATTCAGTATGTGGGAGAAACAATGGAAAAATGTAATATTCGGCTCAATAACCATCGTTCATGGTACAAAACCAACAAAACTGTCCTCTCACAAGACTTCTTCGTTCAACGAAACATTCGTTTGATAATGTTACTTTCCAAATCATAGAAGTCAACACCGAGTGGGACACCACGGCGAGAAGGAGAAGAGAAAATTTTGGATCCACCAACACCACACTTTAGAACCTGATGGTCTTAACGAAAAGATGAGAAAAGATACAGGAAAGATACAGAATAATTTAGTACACAGTATCGTCCTTTTATCCTGTAATATTGGCCAATGAACGTTGCTAACTTCAACTAACAATTTTGTAAAATCTTGAACTTCATCCAAATTATGTATTATTTTCAAGGCAGCTAAATTTAAGTGCAACATATACATTGAGCTGCAAAGTTTCTTATCATCTACATCCGATTTCACCTGGATAGATGCATGCTTATATATATATATATATATATATATATATATATATTTATTTATAGATTATCGTTGGGCATCACAACAAGATTGATTTTACTGGCTTAAAGCCAGCTTTTATAAATGTAAAAGCTACGTACCAAATATGAAATGTCATTGCAAAATAAAAGCGGTAAAAATGTTGTAAATATATTTTTGTGTGTTTTGTATGTTATTTGCATTTATATATACATTTTACATTAATTGGATTTAACCAAGTGTTTATACATTCTTTTACAAACATAAGATCCCTTTCTATGAGATGTAATCTTTGCTCATTGATGAAGGTATATACATTTACAGTAACCTATTATTGCTGACACAATGTCAGCAATTTTCCTAAGGAAGACTGAGTTGTCTTTTGCATGGCAATCTTACCAGATCTTCTTATTTTCATATGTATACCAATTTAAGATGTGTTATTATGTCTTACATGTACCTAAAATTTTCTGGGTCATTCTTAAATGTACACCATTCAGCATCTGTACATGAAGTGTGGTCTCCAAAATGTGTAGGACTAATCTCCTGAAGGCACTCTGTATGTTTTCTGAGGAATCGTTATTTTCTTTGATGGCATACATAAAGCATCTAACTAGGTATGGTAATTTCCGGATGTTTCAATTCATACAGTTTTTTGAAAACTTTTCTTGATTTGGTTCTGGTCATCTTTCTTTTGCAGTTCTTTAAAGTCTACCTTAAATCTTGCTGTTGTTGTTGAATCATTATCTGCATAGAGAACATGAATAAGATATCCATTATCTTTCAGATTGTGGGTCATCTCTAATGCAATATCAGGTTCCATACCTTTACTTGTACCCTGCCAATTCTTGCTGCTCTCATGTGAAGGGACTGTTTCTTTTCTACCCAATTGTTATTCACAGACTTTACAATTCCGGCTCCTATGAGAGAAGTCTATGACTTTACTCGTCATTGTACGGTTCTCCATTTTCACTAAGGTAAGGTGGGTGTTTTGAAAAATAAATTGCAACCGGGTGGTTGGTTTTGTTTTTAACAATTCCAACCGGTTTTTACTGTTGGTAGGGGTCACAAAAGAAGGATAAGTATAGTATTCACATTTAATGGAATTTAACCGTTCTTCTGCTATCAATGCTAGCCTTTCATTTGACAAATTAGTTTTCCGCATCTCGGATAGCAGATATGGCTTTTGTAGGACACCCTCCTCCTGGGAATGCATGGCCTGTCGATCCAAGTTTCTGTCCTGTCCTCTCTTTAGTGCTGTATTTTGGCACACAGAACAGTTATATCCTCCTTCTGTGACGTAAAGTCCTGTTTATATTTTTCAGCTTGAGAACAACCCTCAAATGAGGAATAACATCTCTATGTAATGACTATCCCTTTTATGACAAAATCGAAGTTGTTCTTTTTCTTTTATTGAACAGAAACATGACTTCGATTATGTAATGACTATCCCTTTTATGACAAAATCGAAGTTGTTCTTTTTTCTTTTATTGAACAGGAACATGACTTCTTGCCTGAGAGACAGTCCCTCATTTAAGGGATATCCCTCATTTGGGGCTTGTTCCCAACCTGTTTATCTTCGCGATCGCTTGCGTAACTTTTCCATTGTTTTGATACTTTTTTTTCAATTTCAACAAATTCAATACAACTATCCGTTTTAGTTGACTTATCTGGCCTAGAAATTTCCTTATCAACATCGTCATCTGCCTTTCTCTTCCCCCGATTAATAAAAGAAAACATTGAAATTTGACGATCCGCCATTTTTGTCAATGAAAACAAATCAGCGAGGCGCGATTAGTATTTAAATTTTTACGGTGCGGAAACGAAAAAATCCGAATTTTAAAAAAAAGCCGACCACCTCCTAAAATGGAAAGGTGGTCGGCTTTCAAAAGAAGGTGGTCGGCACACCCGGCTTAAATGCCGAATGGAAAACACTGGAACTTCAATTCAGGCTGTCAACAATGTTATTTGTAATAATAGATATAGAATAACCATACATTGTCTCGAAATATGAATGTTATTTGTAAATGGCTTAGAAACAGGTATAAAGGGAGGCTTTGCATCCTGTTTTGAGCCTAGTACAAATAAAATTTATATTTCGAGACAATGTATTGTTATTCTTTATAAACTGCAACTCCTATAACTGTTCCAAATAAAAATATTTAGGGTAAACATCATCATTTTTTAATTTGAAGCGGACGATGTAAAATTTTCGAGAACCAATGTATGTTTTATTGACGTCATAAACAAAACACTACGGAAACACATTGTCAACGCCATAAACAAGACGATATACGGTCATTGACTGTATATCACAAATGAATATACGATCAATGCAATTTGACTACGCAAATAGCACAGCTGCAGTATATTGATGTATAAAGGCTTTCAAAACCAAATTTTTGGAACTGTTTCTTTAAATTTGTTGTAAGTATCAATAATAATTTATAAATCTTACTAATTCAATTTCAATATTCTTTCATTATCTATACATACAAGTGTTCAAGTACATTTATCATTGCTTTACCACAAAATTTATTTAAAATATTGACCCTGAACCTAAAAATATTACCAAGATCTGCATCATCTATAAACCTATTTCATTTTCTATGACGGCAAGGGAAAAATTAAATATATGGTCCTCATTATACTCTATATATACTTTGTAAAATTATCAAAACATTGCTTAAAAATATCTACCTAAAGATTTAATTACCTTTCCATTACACATTAACTGTTCCTTCTTTTGATTTGATTGACATGATTCTTTTGCAACTTCAAATATTTTCTTTCCAATTTCATTCTCCTTTTTCTTTATGGTGGAGGAATTCACAGGAGGTACATTCAATCCACCAAGAAAATTGTTGACATGTGTGGCCCCAATTCCTGCATGTACCATTCCTGAAAAATCAAGTATTTTCATTCTAAAACCATTGATTGTGTGCTTGATGTGTAACGACAGTATGTATTTGTAAATTAGATAATGCTAAAGCTAAACTATAAATTATTTTGAGTTCCGTTCTTCTTTGGAATATTTTTTTTTATATATATATTTACATTACATGTACTGTGAAAGTACTTTTATTCGTGGGTACCAATTTTCGTGGTTTTCGTGGATGACTTTATCCGCGAATTTAAGTGTCCAACGAAATAAAACAACCGTTGACCAAATCAAGACATGGAAAGATCCCCATGTAGGTTTGACTACTGATATGATCTAGAGAATATATTGAATATCGTCAAATCTGAGACTACTATAATAGTAGTCACAGGGCGAATGCACTATGAACTACAACTGCATGCAGGATTATACCCATTTGATCTTTAATAACCTAAACTGTACAACTTTTGATCTTTAATTCTCATAAAAATATTTTGATCGATGAAAGTCAGATTACAGGTATTGATATGCTATGATAAAGTGTTCATTTTATATCCTCATAGTTCATGTAGTTCTCGTACGTACGTATGGGAAATAACAATTACTAGTATATGCTGGGCTTGCTTCTGATAAGAATTATTTTACAATTCAAGATACGTTTATAGCATTTGTTTATATTACTGTTTTCTTTAGGTGACATGTTTATGGCCTAATTTACACCTTTGATGATCACTCTATCTCAGGTTAATTAGTGTGGTCACTACGATTTACATGGGTCTATGTTTACTTTGCAATTTCCTTCAATCCAGACAATTTGTAACCATTGTTTCTAATGGCTTCAATTTAAAAATATTTTTTTAGAAAACTAAAATCCACGAATTTAAAACCCACGAACATGTAAATGTTACTCAAACCACGAAAATTGATACCCACGAATTAAAGTACTTTCACAGTATATGATTGTAAATCCATATTTGCCTTTATACTTATAGATCAAAGACTCATATAAATTTCTTATAATGACTAATGATTCACTAATAATACTGTATACCCCGAAGTAGGTTAGACAACAACATGTATCCACTAGAGACTAAATGACGGAGATTTTAGCAATACTAGGTCATCTACTATGAGCTGTCAGCAATACCCATACCGCATATCAAGCTGTTAACGACCCCGACATGCTAAAATGTCAACCAATTAAACCGAAGTCTGATGTTTGTAACATGGATTATATGCTCTGATAGAGATTTCCCGATTTGCTACGTACCAACCGTAGTATGAACCGGGAGCCGTCATTGAACTTTTGAAAATAATTCATATATACCCTTAATGCGTATTTGCGTTCAACCACGAACCGTTTATAGTTAAGATTTATTTCCTTGAAATTGCACAGACAAATAGAAGGTAAACATAAAGCACATTCATATTTTATCGAATGTTCGCCTGTTATATCGATATAAAAGTATAGAATGGATAGGTTCTGGGGTAGGCCTTTAGAAAACATGATAGCATAAGAGCTATTTTAACATACAAAATTGACCTCATTAAAAATATATTAATGATGAACATAAATACAAAACCGGTTGCGCAATTGTTTTCAGCTACACATAAAAATATATATGAGCAAGTCTCTAGGTATATATATAAACTTATATCATATCGGTGAACAACAAGCTTTATAATTAAATAGTCAGTATCAATTCTTCGCATTCTTTAATAGAATTTAATATTGTCACTTATTGGGTAGTTCAAGTTCATTATCTATACCGTTCTTATATTTTTCTGTATTTTTTCTCTAAAACGTCATACACAAATTTTACCAAAGTTAAAAGTACGAAAAAGGGTCAAATAAAATGTATGCTAATAAAATATTCAAAGAACACGAGGTACTAACATTATGTTGTTGGGTTAAACATGGTTGCGGGATCCAATCTCTTTACCTAATGAGCAGATGGTGTAACAGCTAATCACTGATACACATTAAATATTTGCTGGAAAGAGCTTGTCTCGTGAAATAAACACAATGGACACACAATTATCAAACACTAAAGACACAAAGTAGCTACGTGACAGTACTCACATTTACGTAACAACAGTTCAAATTCAATAACAACTAATGAAAAATTATATATCCAAGACAATAGTGTATTTGCAAATTTACAACAATTAACTACTGCGGATTCTTTTTTTTTTTTTATTGAATACCAATTTGCGTGGATTGATGGAAACTTGTATTTTCGTGGATAATTGGTTCCGTGGTTTTGCCGAAGCCAGCATTCAAGCCTATACAAAATGCATATTTCGTTGAACATTTAAAGACCGGGGTTAGGGTAAAAGGGAGACAATCCATGAAAATATGGATATATTCAAATTTAAGACAGGGTTAAGGTCTATGGAACATTTTTAATATTTCTAATTCATTACTTACTTTTTTACTTTAAATAAAAGTACAGAGGTGGGAACATAAACAAGAATTATTAAGCGCCAAACAGTTTGAAAAAATCCAATTAATAATTAAAACATTTTAAAATGAAATTCTGAGGTGCAAGAATTTTAAATTCAAATCTGGTGATTGACAGACGGGAGGAGATACCCATGGCAACAGTTTCTTGTTTATATTTACACAGGAAGTACTGTGCAACATGTGAATAAATTGATGTCTAGATTATACTTCATGCACGTATGTACTGATAATCCACTTACCAATCAACATGGAAATAAGTATTATCGTCCTAGTCAGTGTATCAAGAAATCCAAGGAATGGTCACTGATAAAAATCTCTATCAGTATAAGCATGGAAGTATTATATAAGTTTCAATTTCACAGATGAATTCCATGTATTCACTTTTTCAGTATTTATTTTAACTATGAACAGAATAAGACATTTTATGAGGTCTGGATTTAAAAACAAAACTAGGTAAATAAAAGATTATTAATTGTAAAACTTATGACCTGCAATTTGTTATTCCCATAGGTGTCCCATGTATGGGATGTTATGACGATTAGGGTGCCAGTTTCGCACAAGTTTCAATACACAGTTTGGCATTATATCTCGTTTATGTCAAATAATTTTTTTGAATTTTGTATCAGGTGCCAAATCTTGTAATTTTCTTTCCTGATATCTATCATCTCTCCAAACATCTCGATGGTACATCATTGTCCAAAATATTTATATTTTTCTTTTCTCAAACGGTTATTTCTCCTGTGTCTTTGCTGACACTCAGTCTTCCATCACAACTGGCTGTTGCTTTCATCAGTAATGCATGGTTTACACAAACAGAAAGGACATTCATCACTATCTTCATTTTGCTGAATAACAAATCTATGTTCGTCTGTTTCCTCATATGCATTGTTATCGTCATTTTCAGGATCTGTTTGGGTTGTTTCATTGGCACATGTTGCTTGTTCATCATTTAATTTTTTCACCTCCCAGTTATAGTATCCAAACAAACTTGGAATTGTTTCTTTCTGCTCTTCATTTACAAAAAGTGATAATGTTGTGCTCTCATTTGACATAATTGCAGAGATGACCACAGTTCTATGTAGAAACTAGTGTAAAACAACTTTCCTCCAAACTTGTTATCTAAGATTTATGGGCAGTATTATGTTCTATCACTTGGCATGGAGGAATTCCTAAGACATTATATTTATTTTATTTATTTTGTGTGTAGAACAGATGAGATTCCAGACATAATAAAAATAAGAGTTTTATCTATAACTTTTGTATGAAGAAATTAATCAAATTAAAAGACAAATAATAGTTGTTGTCCTGTTGTGATCCCTGGTTAGTTTTATGTAGCATTTTACTTAGGAGTCAGTACAGGATACATTTATTCATTCTATTATTTTCAAAGTAATTCATCATCATTGATTTCTTCTTTTTATTTAAAGAAAAGAGAAAACTCTTCCAAAAAATATTTTAATGAGCACGTAAGTTCATATCTACATGATTACAGAACTCCTGTTGATACCCTGTAGATACAGGCTCATACACCATGTAGTTATCGAGTTTCCTCTTATACTTAGGTCCATTTTATGCAAGTTATTAATACCTAAATGATGGAAAAGAATCTAAAAGACCTCCTTGTTTCAACATTTCTATACTTGGTGATGATAGTAAGCAAAATTCTGTATTGGATAAATTACAACATGTCCGAAGTGTTATAGTCCAAGAAATGAATCACCCTGTCAATAATGCTTACATTTTGGAGAAGGTACTGGATGAATTGATTTCTACTCACAGTCTGGACGACTCTGAGACCAAAATGGAAAATATGAATTTAAACACATATATTCAGGTGGAGAAAAAGTATGTTGATCTGCAACTTTTTGTGACAGCTGAAACTTCATTACAGAATTGGTCAGTGTCTCAGAAAATCATTCATCATTTTGTACAGGTCATTTTAAAGTTAAAAACTAACCCCAAAAGGACATGTAGCAGCGATTAGATTTACATGTGACAAGGATAAGCATCATTCTGTACTTTGGTCATCATCTCCGTATTTGCCAAATGGAGAATATATGGTTAATTCAAGAATCTTCCATGGATATGAATGCAGTGGAATGTTACCGGTACATTACAACAGATTTTCACAGGGGGCCAATATTGGACATATCAACAAGTCTAAACAAAGTTACATGTTTAATAAATATAAACAGTTTGTAGATGAGGAGTACAATGGCAGCATTGAGACAGCATTGATGGAAGAAGTTGGCATGTATGAAAACTTGACAAGTACTGACATGACTGATGCCCGCCATGGCAGGAGAAAAATACGCTAAGGATACAAGTGTTGTAGCCATAGGAGAGAAAATGCACAAGGTACTGAAATGTGAACATGTTACTAAAGCAGACGACTTTGTATCACAGAGACACGAGAAACTTGGAACTCAAAGAATATACCAGTACTTAGATGATAATGATGTAAAAGTGGGTATTCATTCACATGACAGGAACATGAGTATAAATAAGTTTGTACGTGATTCTGATGTAGTAAACCAGAATGATTCATGGCATGGAATAAAAGCAGTGAAAAGTGCCATGAAAAAAGTATCCTCTGGACCAAAATATTTACGAGATAAAACATGGTCAGACCAGCTTGAGGACAAGGTAGAATCAGTAGCCACCCACTTTCATTGGGCAATTCGTAATTGCAAACAAAATCCTAAAGAGCTGAAGGACCTATTGAATAATGTTGTGGAACATTACAAAAACAACTATGCTAAATGTCACCCAGACTCAAGATGCAAAAGAGACTTAAATTATGAACCCAAAAGGATAGTCATCACTAAGCCTATTGTAGAAAAAACTACTTCTAGGTGTGATCCATAAATCTGTAATTTTCAGAAGTCCAGATCATTTTGTTCTTGCACGTGATACATCATATCTAGAGAGTTTTAACAATACAATGAACATGTTTCAGGACAAGAGAATTGTGTTTAGTGATGCAAATTATCACACACGAGCCTGTTTAGCAGTCTGTCACTGGAATGAAAATGTGGACAGAGGCTTTACATCTATTTGGAATCCTGAAAGGAGAAATGCACCAAGAAGCATGAAAGGAAAGAAAAATTACAAACCTCCATCTTACTCTTATAGGAACAATATATGGAAATGACAAATAAACTCCATTTATCTGTGACCATATTTTTGATTTACAAGACAGTTTTCAAAACTATAAAATTCTACATAAAAATTTGGAATTATGGAAAAAAATTAAGAAAGTGGATTTATTTAATTGTTATTTTCATTCTTTATATTTAATCTGGATATGAATCATGTACATAAAGTGTATTTTATTTACATACATTTCCTATCCATTTCAACATGTGTTTACATTATCAACATCAGCTGTTTAATCCATTTCTTATCTATCTTAGGACTGCCCATATCCAAATAGGCTTAATTGCTGTAGGGTGTAACATTTTCTAGGTCATCCCCGGTCTTGAAATACACGAAATCTAATGAATCCACAATAGCAGGAAGATATTCTCAAAAGTCGAAAAATTCATCTTCTATTTTGTCCATTTATTTCATGTTTCACTTCCAACTGAACGAAATACAGTTTATAATCCAATTGTTCTTAAATAATACCGATAATTCCTAAAACCGCAGTTAATAATATATCCAACAGTCAAAATGTATCGCACATATGATGTAAACAATTAATAATATTGTTCGCATATAATGATTTTACTGATGATAGTATCGTATACACAACATGAGATCACAGAATAATATCAAAAACTATTTTCAGGATTTTGATTTCTCTCTATACAGATAATGAAAACATTAGAGTTCGAATAAATTCTGGTATGAGATCAATCTGGAAATATTCAATTTATTGTAATAAAGTTACTTCGAGATAGATCTGCAGTTATTCAAAGATCCAGATGTAAATTAAGGCAACAGTAGTATACCGATGTTAAAAATCATAAATCGATTAAGAAAAACAAATCCAGGCTACAAACTAAAACCGAGGGAAACACATCAACTATAAGAGGAAAACAACGGAACAACAGAAACACTGAAATGCAACAAAACAAACGCCAACATACATAGAAACGGACTATTTGATAACAATTGCCATATTCCTGACTTGGTACAGGACATTTTAAGAAAAATGGTGGGTTGATCCCGGTTTTATGACTAGCCCAAACCCCGCTTATATGGCAATGTTAAAAATATCGCTAAAATAACAACACTATGTGACAGAAATACAGTACAAACAAACGCAAGAACACTCAGCACAGAGAAACGCATAAATAAATAATATAATAGTACATTTCAACATGTAAACCGCAGAATAACAACGGACATCTTCCTTTAACAACAGCACAGCACACCACAAACAGTGACGTATTTTTGTGACGTATATATAATCTTGAAATTCATACAATTATATGAAACGAGATCCAAAAACTTACAATTATTTTCGCAATACTAGTCCAAATAATTATCATGATTATGACGGTCTTGAAAGGTTATTTTAAATTAATGCTGTGACCACATCATAATTATTTAGACGAACACAATACTTTATCCACGGAAAATTGAAATTAACTCGACTATACTGACAATTAAGACATATGTGAAATATACCGAAAATACTTAATTCAAACTACAAACGATAAGATATAACACAATATCCAACAGACCCATTAAAGAAACATAACTAAATACATGAATGTTGGATGTATAAATAATTTTTAGAGGTTTTAGATAAAATACGTGCTTTTGATTGTCCTTTTAATTCTGTTGATAGTTATGATTTTCTACTCTCTACACTACACTTCCACACAAACTTATATTCATATTTAATTAAATGGTCTTTTGAAAAATATCATTGCAAATTTATTTGCTGTAACTCGTTTAAAGCCTTTTTCTGTAACGAAAAGGAAAGTATGCTAGATACACTTACTGGAAATCTGAAGATATGATTGAAGCTTTAAATTTTCTCCTGGACAACATACATGTACGTTTCGGCGAAAAAGTGTATCGACAGGTAGTAGGTATTCCTATGGGCACTAATTGCGCCCCTTTAATAGCAAATGTATTCCTATATTGCTATGAATAACAGTGTATGGCCAAAATCAGTAAGGACACATCATTATTACATTTGGTTCAACAATGCCTTACGTTATCTTGAAAATATTTTTCATTAAATAATCCAGAGTTATCTAAATATACTACCGAAATTTACCCAAAGAACTTACTTTAAAGAAATCTAATATAAACAGCAGTAGTTGTCCTTTCTAGATTTAAACATACAAAATTTACGACAAAAGAGACGATTTTTCATTCCCTATTGTTAATTTTCCTTTTTAGACTGCGATGTGCCTTTGGCTCCATCATACGGTGTTTATATATCCCAACTTGTTCGTTATGCCCGTGTGTGAAGTGATGTGATAGATTTTAACGAACGTAATCAATGCATCAATGGTAAATTATTAAGTCAGGGATTTCGTTACCATAAATTACTTAAAACATTTACTAAATTCTTTCATAAGATACAAAGATTTGACTGGTAAATTTGGCTGTACTTTATAAAACGGTATTTCACATTCTAAATTTTACGATAATATTGTACTAAAAGCGCGGAATCACTATGTGATCTGTGTAAACTTATCCAACCTTTAAACAAACTGATTAGTAAAGGTTATCTTATTAAAGTTGTACAAAGATCTTTGAATATTGTTTTCATTTGCACTTACATCGATTGTGTCATCAACAATTTTCGAATGTTTTTTGGGATGTATATATACATCCACGTTTATTTTCTATTTAGAAATTGTTTAATCTATATATAACATCATACATATTTATTATAAGGTTAAATCCTAACTATCCTACTGCCTGTCGTTACTTTTATTTTGGCATTGCACAAGTCATGTCTTCTTTGACTGTCCATGGCGTTAAAACAAGAAATCCCTGCCTGGGATGTGTTTTAATTGATTTTAGTCTCTGATGCATGAGTTATCATTATTAATTGTTTTTGGCTTTTAACTAGCTTTCAGTAACCGCTAATTCTCTCAAATCGTACTTTCGTGTTAATTTGACCTGTTGACACAATTTGTAATGCATTTCTGTTATTCAATGTTTACTTATTTTGTGTTGTATCTCGTCTTATTATTTTAATATGCACCACCTTTGATAAGCATTTAGTATGACGATAAATTGTTACTTCTGTACTCTTACTATGAACAACAAATTTATTTTGTAAAAATGTTTCGGTACCCTTACAAAAAATTATTATATTTAAATTTACCTGTGTACGTTACTTTTTTAACGCTATTTTGTCCTAGGTTAAAATTGTCTTTGACATTGATACATCTTTTTATTTATATTGTGTCATAGATCAAACGTATTCGTTCAGTGTATATTTACTTGTTTTTGTGAATATGACTTTTGATCGAGTTAAGCCATTTGATATTTTATTGTGTGTCTTTTATGCTGTAATGTTACACCACTGTGTCAGGTAGGGGAGAAGGTTTGCGCCTGTTAAAACGTTTAAACCCGCTGCAATTTTATGCATCTGTCCTAAGTCAAGAGCATGTTGTTCAGTGGTTGTCGTTTGTTGGTGTGGTTCATAAGTGTTTCTCCTTTCTCGTTTTTATATAGATTAGACCGTTGGTTTTCCTGTTTGAATTGTTTAACACTAGTCATTTTGGGGCTCTGTATGGCTTGTTGTTCGGTGTGAGCCAAGGCTCAGTGTTGAAGGCTGTACTTTGACCTATAATTGTTTACTTTTTACACATTGTGACTTGAATGGATAGTTGTCTCATCGGCACTCATACCACATCCTCTTATTTATATATTCGGGATTAGGTCACGTTCGGTACTAAGCAGAAAGACGACATAAATGTTTAACCACAATCTAAGACGTGGTAAAATGTCGTTAGTCAGTTTAGACACAGACACATCGTATAGAACAACCAATTCGTGATGGTGTCCACAAAGTTTACGGAGTGTCATTTCATCTATCCTCCTCATATCTCTGTTGGAGCAGTTTCTGCGTAAGGAGCACACTCCTGTATATGAAGTCCGTATAGTTAGAACGTGCAAGAGCATAACGTATCAATTGAGATATGTAATAACCATACGACGGAGCAGAGGGTATGTTACTGCTGAGAAATGGGAATTGATAATTGGGAACTTGAAATCATCCCGTTTGTCATAGATTTTAGTGTGAAGTCGTCCATCTGTGTCAATAGTGCGGAAAAGATCAAGGTATGAAGCAGTCCTTCTAGTATCAGTAGTATCCCTAATTTCAAGTTCATTGCGATATATGAGATGCACGTTCTGACTGAAATATGGGTTATTCAGTGATAGGACATCATCAATATATCTAAAAGTAAAATTAAAGAATTTCGCAAGGTGCTTTTTCTTTTGTCTTTTAGAAGGTTCTGAATGAATTCTGCTTCATACGAGTACAAAAACAAATCAGCCAGAAGAGGTGCACAATTAATACCCATTGGAATACCGACTGTCTGTTGAAATATCAATCCTCCAAACTCAACAAATATATTGTCGATTTTAAAAAGTCCAGCATTTTAATAATATCATCTTCAGTGTATTTTCTGATAGAATCAGTGTGGTTCTTCACAAAATAAGAATTATTATTAATCGAAAACAAGAAATTTATATCTACAATTCCCATTTTTATAGAAAAGCTCTGTCTAATGAGATGGTGAAGTCGATCTTTCAATTGAACATGGGGATAGAAGTGTAAAGAGTAGAACAATCAAAGGTCTTAATGGTGCTGCAAAATTGCAAAGATTGTGATCTTAGATTTAGCAGTAGATATTTAGAATTTGTGAGAATCCACATCTGATTGACACCACTGGTTGAATATATCTCATCACAGTATTTTTGAAGGCCACCTTTACTGTAGAAATAATAGTAGTCAGCATTGAAGAAAGATGTTTAGTCGAACATCTTGATGATCAGCTATGTATCGTTCTTTATACGGAGTTTTGTTTTGGTAACCAGTATAATGACGATAGATTTTCTTCGTTTTCTTTGATGTTAATACTAAAAAAAGGACAGCTTTGTGATTTTGTAAAATTTCATACTTGTAAATGATGTTAAAGAATATGTAGGATTACCAGTTGTGCTATTTATTCCAAGCTCTTTTGTGAGACATTGGAAATAATGGTTTTACATAGATGTACGAAGTCACTATTATTGAGGCTTTATCTGCTGGAACAACGACATATTGTTCATGCAAAGAGGATAAAGCATCCTCAACCTCCGGGTTCTTGAATAGGTTAGAAACCCTTGTGCTCATACTACATAGTAGTTTCTGAATGCGCTTTTGAACGCATGATCGAATAGCTTTGATCCATTCAGACAAAGTGTCAAGTTCTGGTTCGTCTTGTTCGCACTTTACCCATTTACTAGCGTAGTCCTCAACTGCATCCATCAGTAACCTGAAGTTCTTTTTCCAGTTGATGTGCTCAATATCGGGTCATTTTTGAATGATATATTTCTCTATAATCCGGACTTTCATTGACACAATAGAATTGTCAGGCTGATTAAAATGTTTATAGAGAAATTTGTTGGTATTAGGATCATTAACATTAGACCGATGGTCATTCGTTCTAAAATTGAGTCTGTGTCGAGTTTACCCGACGAAGACCAGTGCACAAAGTGCACATTCAATACCGTAGAAAATATTGGAAGCAGTACAATTTAAATCATTATGTCTGTGTGTATTGTAAATTTTGGTGGTCAAGTTACTTTGAAAGTGGGTATCAAATATTAGTTTACCACAGGTTTTACAATTGTTACTGTTACATTTCGAAATAGAGCAATGTTGTAATTTGTCGTTGAAGTCTAAAATATCTGAACGTTGAACAGTACAGGGTCGAATATAAATATAATTGTCTGAATTTTTATAGTACAACGAGGAATCAGAAGACTGCACATTTGTCGTTTTCGTTTCATCCTTTAAGGTGATCATGGGGACACCTGATATAATCGATGCTGTTGTGTCCTTGACAACATCCGATTGACACCTTTTTATCCTTGGCGACGTGTAAAGAAGAGCACTCAAGCGTGAGAACATTTCGTTTTAAAAGGACTTGCATATTCAATCGTTGTAGCGTGAAAAGAAATATTATCTTATTAACAAAATTAGTAAAAGACAATGCCATGCAATTCCTCGGGCGTGTTTTGCACGTATTATGAATTGTAAATCTTTGAACTTGAACTTCAAAGCACAGACAAAGGTGAGTTATTGATGGTAAGCATGAGTACGTATAAACCCAAAATAACAAAAAGAAATACATTGTAAACAGTATATGTACATACATTGAATAATATGAATGATGATATCATAAACAAACAGGGTGTGTATGTACATTCCTCCAAGTAACAAACACTTTATTCTTACGCGGTATTCCTCTGGGTATCATTTCAGTGATTGTTCTGCTATATCACAAAGCCTACAATGCCGTTCATGACATCATGGACGTAGTTCAATTTTCTATAATGTTGACTCACTTGCAATGATGGCGACTTAGAAACACAGATTCTGTGACCATTGAGCCATTAGTGGAATGATTGCTGTGCTAGCCCAACATATTGGAGGTCAAAGTCATAATAATCGAAAATATAATTTACTTCTGAACTTTTGCAGGTCTCACTGCGAACTATGTTTAGTTCCTTTTGTGACATTTCTGATGAATGTTGATGAATGCTATATGTATAAGCAGCATTTAGAGTGTGAGTTACAACAAAGGTGATACTCTGCAAAATTAATGCAGACACATTTTCTGTATCAGTACATTCCTTACACTATTAGCTTTCATTGAAGCAATCATAGGGGCATGCAAAATATCTTGATTTTTGTTTTCAATTGAAATTAAATATGTTCAAACAACACCGAAGCTGGACTTCTGGACAATCTACAAATAAATGGTAAAATATAAATTCATGGTGTACTCGTATTCTTCAAGTAGATTAATGAGTATGATAATATATTACATGTTTTGTACAATAAAAACAAACGAAATGCATGGGACTTCAACATGTTTATC
>JAASAO010001097.1:0-56584 GCA_017311375.1 Mytilus coruscus | reverse complement strand
TTTTGTTCTCAGCCAATTTTACAGCAACATTTTTGATAATTTAAAAGATAAACCAACATTTCTCAGCGAACATATTTGAAAACAACGATGTCAAAAATAGTGTTCCATGATTTTGATTTTGCTTTTCGAACGTCAAATATTGCTATACTAATTTATACATATCACTAGCTGATGGCGATAGATTTG
This sequence comes from Mytilus coruscus, assembly GCA_017311375.1. Classification (NCBI taxonomy): domain Eukaryota; kingdom Metazoa; phylum Mollusca; class Bivalvia; order Mytilida; family Mytilidae; genus Mytilus; species Mytilus coruscus. The sequence continues at coordinate 56,398 of JAASAO010001097.1, read as the reverse complement.
GGTGCAAGAGTTCTGTGCAAGTAGACAAAACATTTCCAAAGGATATAAGTCACATGGAAATAGTCTAACGTGCGATATTATGGTTGTTCAGAAAATATAAACTACTAATCAAACGTGTATAGCGTCATATACATATTATTCTTCTTTGTGAATATTCTATTTTATTTTGATCTTTTAGTTTGGTCTTCCATGCTCCAGATTACTATGTTATCAGTAAACTAGCAACACATGGCGATTTATTATTTTGAATGCATGAAATTACTTACAATCCTTGGAGAGCTGTCAAACCTTGAAATAGGTTGACATCTAGGGAGGTAATTTGATTTCCGTTCAACCGCCAGAAAAATAACATTTTAAAAATCATTTGTCATATTAGTTAATATACCCAGATTAATGTTGAAAATACTCAGCATTTGAAGATGTCATTTTTTTTCTTCAAAAAACGGGTTGAAATAAAGATATATATCAACAGATGATGTGTATTACAGCAATCAGTAATTTTTCTATATGGCTTGAAGGATTACCATTAGAAGAAGACATCTGCAAAATCTATTAAAATCAATCTTGTTCTCATTGGTGCTGCATTATTGTGACTATATGTTACATAAGCATGAACTAGTGTTAGCAGATTTTACCTTAGATCTTCGGACGTCATATATCAAAGTCCTTATTTTGTCTGTCCACATCAGGAGTTTATAATGCCAAATTACACTGAATTCTGTGCAGTATCAATTGGTGATAAGAATAAATTTAATTGAGTGTTGTGCAGGATCATGCGGTGATAGGATTAAAATAAACTTAGTTGTGTATTGATGAAGGGGTGACAGGGTAAAATTATACTTAGTTGTGTGCAGGATCAATCTGATAAAGGGTTAAATTATACAATGTACTGAATGATGTGCAGGAATACAAATGATGCTGACAAGGAAGATCAGTTTTCCGTGTGATTCTAACAAACCCTTTACGGTTATATTACATTTTATTCGGCAGTTTAATGTGTATTATGTTTTCCCAAAGAATTTTTGAGTGATATTTGTCTTAACAATGTTAGCCTTTTTTTATTTAGGGAAAATAACGAAAAGCCTGCACCAAAGGGATACCGTTTTATAGCTGAAAACGATCAGTTTTCATTTTAGTTGATTACTTTCCACCTTCATCATAATCATAATTGTATCACAATATATAGATATTTATCTCTTCAACTGTTTCGGGTCTTATACATCGTTGGCTTTCAAATATTCGGCTTCGAGCGTTCTTGATGAAGGTGAATCCAGAAAAGCGCTTCGGACGTATTCTATTTATAACGTGTTGCTTTTATATTTAATTGATCCATATTTCATATCAATATAAAATTCAGTTGATTAACCGAAGTTGCGACAAAATAAAAGAGTCAACATTTAGATGACCTTAACTTGCTTTATCAATTGAAAACGGAAAACGGAACTCTGTTTTTGGTTTATTTCTCAGAATTAGTACCAAATTAAATAAAGACGAACTATTTATATAGCTAGGAACATTGCAGGTGGTTTTCAAAAAGAGGTAATACATGCCTATCGATATTTAGTAGCTTCATATCATTTTCATCTTAGTGTGGGGCAAAATACAAGGAAGTCAAATGGAAGTGGTCGGATGAGCAACTATATGATTGTTCAGAGAATACAAATAACTAATCAAATGTCTACTAATATATAGCGCAGTCTTAATAATGCTTTTCCTCATTAGCAAGGTTCGTCTCAACTGTATGTAGAATGTTGTCATCTTTGCTCCATTAAACTGTCTTGTCATAAACAGATAACGGATAACTTATCCATTGACACAATTCATAAAACCTGAAGTTATCTTATCAATTCAGTAACATAAATCCAAACGTCCTTACATTTTCATTTCATTAAAGACATGTAAAACTAAATTGAATTAAAAAAATGTACACGCGTGTAGAAAAAGTCGAAACAATGTTTTCAAACAGATAGATTAAAAAGTAAAATAACAAAAAAAAACGAACTCCGAGGAAAATTCAAAACGAAAAGTCCCTTATTAAATAGCGAAATCAAAAGCTCAAACACATCAAACGAATGAATAACAACTGTCATATTCCTGACTTAGTACAGGTATTTTCTTATGTAGAAAATGGTGGATTAAACATGGTTTTATAGCTAGCCAAGCCTCTCACTTGTATGACAGTCGCTTAAAATTCCATTATATTGACAACAAAGTGTGAGCAAAACAAACAGACATAATAGGTAAAAATGTCAAAAAATAGGGTTACAGCAGTCAACATTGTGTTATAATCGTAATCACTATAAAACAAACAAAATCATATAGACAAAGCACATTCGATTATAGATACTGCTTTTACAAAAAAATCGAATTTAACAACAATGAATAATACAAAATATGTGTGACAGCAAACAATCAACACAGAGTGGCTAACACTTTTAGCGGGATTAAGTAACTTATGAGTACATAAGAGCCACCAAATCTCGTTATAATTTGGCATGTTGCGTGGTAATTAATTAGAAGACAATGACATGAACACGTATTGCTACATTTCATTTGTCATATTCATCAATACAATACGATTAACAAAGAAATACATGACGACTGAAAATGAGTTGGTGAACTGGTTCAAACGTTGCATGCATACTGGTTGATTATATAACAATGTATTGTTATTATTCATGAATGTCTAAACGGATTGGTAGACTTAACGACACCAAAGAATCATGTCAATATTGATCTTCAGTAAGAGCTAAGTAAGATATCATTAGGTAAAGGAAGATAAACTTTTATAAAGAATGCTGGCAAAGATTATTAATTAAATATTTTCAATTCAGTTACCTTAGATGTTCGTAGAAACCCAATAAAAAACTAAAAGCATATAATACTCTTTGCACTACGGTTTCTTTTAAGTCTTTTACCAAATAGTGTAGGCTGGTAGTTATAATTGAAAAATTTAATTTGAGTTTTATAATACCTCCGTAATTGATCGAAATCAGAACTGTTTTGTAATATCTGTCGATAGGATGTTACATTATGGTACGGTGACAAGTAAGGTAAATTTAAAAATGTAATGGACCAAAATACCTCACGGCTTATTTTGGTCTTATTTTGAAGATAATTATAATACCCTTTGATTAAGGCATCTCGTAGAGTGCCAAAGTGGTGCAGATTTCTGAAAACCGTGGTCAAATGTCAAAACGGGGGATTTTAAATAATCGCAATTTTTTGACATTTTGGACAATTTCTCGGTAGTCCCTCATGATAACTGAGAAAATTTTCTATGTAATCATGCTCTGGGAATGCTTCACGAATTCAGCTAGTCATATGTATGCCTGATTGCCAGAAATTAGTGATGTGTACCATCGCTTCCAACATGTAAGAAAATGAAAAAAATATCTTTAACTACAGATATTATCGACAAAAGATATTCATATTTAATATTTAGCTATGAGATAATATATGACAACCTATAAAGATATTTTTGGAAAAGTTTTAACATGCCATACAGAACAAAGGAGAAATCAGTACTGTAAAGATAACACCCGGTCCATGATTTAATGAAAAACAAATGATAAAAATTCAATACTGATTATTTAAACCCAAAAGAATGTTGAAACTATAAAAACTTTTCTTGATGCATAAATGTCAGCATAAACACGATAGTTAATGAAGATTTTTTTGTATGTCAATAGGTCAATCAGTACAAGAGCAATAGCATATTGAGAACTTGTGTCCCCCTTTTTATAAAACAAGACAAACAATGGCATATATAGCAGACTAGACTAAAACCAATTTGAAAGCCCATTACATATGTGAATTACAAACAAACACGATTCACAGATATATTGAACTACAAAGGAAACTGTCTAGGTATATCATACACTAACACTATACATCAATATGCACGTCCATTTTTGAGAGAGAGAGAGAGTTGAAATATTGGGCATTGAGATTAATAGGTCAATAAAGGCAAAAGTAGTATACCGCTGCTCGATAGTCATAAATTGATTTAACTGAAACAAATCCGGGTCACGAACCAAAACTGAGGGAAATACATTTACTATAAGAGGAAAAAGCGGAACAACAGAAACACTGAACTGCTACAAAAACAAACGCCAACATACATAGAAACGGGCTATGAGATAACAACTGCCATATTACTGACCTGGTACAAGATATTTAAAAAAAAAATGGGTTGAACCTGGTTTTATGGCTAGCCAAACCTCCCGCTTATATGACAATGTTAAAAATACCGCTAAAATGACAACATTACGTGACAGGAATACAGTACAAATAAATGCAAGAACACTCAGGACAGAGGAATACATAAATAATCATCATTCTTATCGTAGCAATCTTCTAAAGCAATCTGATTAGTAAGCTGGTTTCTATAATCACTGCTGCCCTGAGAACAATCAATGCTGGTGCATGACAAATTATGTTCGTAGCATACGCAAGATTTGCTACAAATTATAATGTTACATGTGTATTTAGGTTTCAGACTGGGTATATTATTACTACTTATATATACTGTCCGAGATTTGAATAACATTAAATACATTTTAAAGAAGGTTGCAAATAAATTTTATAAAATCATTATATGATTGACTCCAGAAACTACGTTCAAAAACTGTTTGTCTGAATAAAATATGAAAATATTATGTTTGAAATGCGTTTCTGGATCTCATTTGTCATCTTCGTTAAAACAAACTGATCTAGATATTACGCAACCTGCAGTGAGGTAGAGCTGTTTGAAAACTGGCAATATATTGCATACATATTACGATTATGCTTCAATGTATAATCATTTATCAGATATGCCTTACATGCTTCTTGTTCATGTTAAAGGATCTTACATATATGGAATGAGCTTAACCTTTATATACTTTTGTTCTCAGCCAGTTTTACTGCAAAGTTTTTGATAATTTAAAAGATAAACCAACATTTCTCAGCGAACATATTTGAAAACAACCATGTCAAAAATAGTGTTCCATGATTTTGGTTTTGCTTTCCTAACGTCAAATATTACTATACTAATTTATACATATCAATAGCTAATGGCGATAGATTTGGGTGCAAGAGTTCTGTGAAAGTAGACAAAACATTTCCAAAGGATATAAGTCACATGGAAATAGTCTAACGTGCGATATTATGGTTGTTCAGAAAATGTAAACTACTAATCAAACGTGTATAGCGTCATATACATTGTATTCTTCGTGGTGAATATTTTATCTTATTTTGATCTTTTAGTTTGGTTTCCCATGCTCCAGATTACTATGTTATCAGCACACCAGCAACACATGACGATTTATTATTTTGAATGCATAAAATTACTTACAATCCTTGGAGAGCTGTCAAACCTTGAAATAGGTTGACATCCAGGGAGGTAATTTGATTTCGGCCAACTGCCTGAAAAATAACATTTTAAAAATCATTTGTCATATTAGTTAATACACCCAGATTAATGTTGAAAATACTAAGCATCTGAAGGTGTCATTTTTTTTTTTTAAAAACGGGTTGAAATAAAGATATATATCAACAGATGATGTTTATTACAGCAATCAGTCATTTTTCTATATGGCTTGAAGGATTACCATTAGAGGAAGACATCTGCAAATCTATTAAAATCAATCTTGTTCTCAGTACTGCTGCATTCTTGTGACAAATTGTTACATAAGGATTACTAGTGTTAGCAGATTTTACATGATCTTCGGATGTAAAATATCAAAGTCCTAATGTTGTGTGTCAAGCGTTTGTAATGCTTAATTATACTGAATTGTGTGCAGTGTAAATTGGTAATAGAATTGCATTTCATTGAGTGATGTGCAGGATCATACGGTGACAGGATTAAAATAGATTTAGTTGTGTATCGGATTAAGGGATGACAGGGTAAAATTATACTGAGTTGTGTGCAGGACAATATGTCTTGTACCATTATTTGTTAAGCGTCAACATGCACGGCTTAAAGAAATAAAAAAAAAACTGCATCTGCTTATTATCTTGAGAATTTATATGGCTGTTATAAGGTCAAAAGAAGAACCTGCATATGAATTTTAACAAAATAGAACAGATTGGAGTTTTTGATATGACGTCTCGTAGTACATATTTTATGCATATTCGAGACGAAAACACAAACCTTATATGATGCTTTAAGATAGACGTAGCTAGTGCATTTACTACTGGATCATTCCCAGTGTTATGCTATACCATTTTATATATTGTAATGCTATATGATTGTAAATGTACTGGTGTAATGTTATAATAATGTACCAAGGGCGATATTATGAGAATGTACCCAGTATGATGCTAAAATAATGTACCAAGTGTAATCTTATAAGAATGTATCTAGTGTAATGCAAGGAGACTGTTCATATTTTATTGCTGTATAAGTTTACCTTGTGTAGTGCCGGACGAAGTGTGCCTGTATATGATGCAATGAAATGCTTTTTATTAAATATAATATAAAAATAAGCAGATGTGGTATGATTGCTATCAGTTCGGTAGATGTAAGCAATTATCTTAGGCAACCACACGGCCTTCAACAATGAGAAAACATATATCGTATAGTCGGCTATAAAAGACCCCGACATGAATACTGTTAATTAATTTAAACTAGAAAACGAACGGCCTAACTTATAACAAAACATTTTACAAGACAGACATAAACCAACGACAACCATTGAGCCATTGAACCATAGGCCCCTGAATGGTTGCTGTAATATTTTGAACAAGGTGATAGAATAGAGCTGAGCGTGCGAGATCCTCATGTATAATCAAGGCCGATAAACATCCCTTGTCGTTGAATTTGGTAGTATTTCTGCATAATTTATTAAAATTAAATACAATAGGCTTTTGAATTAAAAAAACAATTCAGTCTTTAGAATGCTATCAAAATGTATGAGTCTTACATGTAACTCATTTCATTCCACAAAAAATTAAATTGCAGTTACAAGAAAGATTTTACTTCAAAATTGCATTCACTACTTCTGGATGATACACAAAAGCATAATAAAGGAAAACAAATTTCGCTATCCTTTCGAAATCGGAATTTCATATTTTTAGGTCTTTCCACTTTTCCGTAGAAAGACCTATTGTTTTTGTTTTGTTTTTTTTTTTTCTTCCGCCTAATTTTTTTCTTGCGCGGTATTGTTGTTTCAAAAGATGTCGCTCAGATATTTTGTATATGATATCGTACAGTTAATACGCTTTTGAAACTGACCCTGTTTAACCGAACACTTTTCTTTGTAAGAGTTATCTCCCCGAACACTGTTTTTCTTGTTAAGACATCTCCTTTGCAACCGTAAAAGATAGTGACAAATTTATTTTTCCAAATTGCTCGTTATATCTTCAGAATGTTACGTTTTATGTTGACCGAAGAGTTACGAAGACTCCATATGAGTGTTATTCCACCTTGTGGATTTAAAATAAGTAATATATATATATTTGTAACAGGTAAACCATAAGTGATACAGACCTAGAGTCTTTTGATTTGAGGTCCTTGGTCCAAAAATAAAAGGAAATAAGGTCAAGGTCAGGTCAAGGTCATATTCTAAATTTGATTTTGGCTTATTTTCACTTGTTTTTAAATACCTCAAAGATATCGACAACATATTTTTATCAATTTGTTTGTCGTGACATGTCGTAAGACATAAATTTTGGTTGAAAGGATACGTTGACATTAAATTGGAGTTTTCTCACCTCTTATATTTAAAATTACACGTATAGTGATATAACTCATTAACCATACATAATAAAGACCTAAGGACTTTTGATTTAAGGTCCTTGGTTTATGACCTTGAAATTGAGGTCAAGGTCATATGTAAATATGACGTTCTAGATTTTGACCCCTGCTATTTCTTGATACAGGCCTTGGATGGTGTAAACTTCCCAAAAAACGTGCATGGTGTAATGGTGTATGGCATATGGTGCAATGGTAGAAGGTGTATGGTGCTATGGTGTATGGTGTAAGGGGAATGGTTTAATGGTGTAACGTGCGATCGGGAATGGTGTGAATGAAGGTGTACGACATTTAAAACTATGCAAAATATTGATAAGAACTGATTTTGAATTTTATACATTAATTTACAATATTGTGATCAAAATTCGTTTTTTAAAATAAATAAATAATTTTGTAGTCGCACGCTTTCTTTGAAATTAAATTGCATTATGGTGTAATGTGTAAGGTGTATGATGAAAAGGTGTAACGTGTATTGTGTAATGGCACAGGGTGTATGGTGTAATTGTGTATGGTGAATGGTGTAATGGTGTATGGTGTTAGTGGGAAGTTTACACCATCCAAGGACTGTATGTATACATGAAAAAGCCATGGGACTTTCTGCATTAGGTTGCAACCCATATGACCTTGAAAAAGTCAACTTAAAATGACCTTGTGTAAACCGGAAGTAGCTATTTTTCGTACTTGTTTAATGTTAAAGTATATAGAACCATATATTTTTCGAATCAGTGTCATGTAAACTATCAAATAATACCGGAAATCGATTTTTTTATACCGGAAGTAACAAATTATCTCCCTTATTTTAAACGAAAGAGTATTGGAACTATATATGTTTGGAATTAGTATACACTAAGTTATAACTTGACATTAGAAATGGCATGTTAAACTGGATTTTATTTTTTTATATCAAATATAACTTTTTGGGTGGAAAGACCTTCAATTGTTCTTTGAACAATTGGTTTTTAATTGTTTTTTTGTCTTAATTCTTTGATTTGTAAATATTGCACTATAAGTCGAGTTCCCCTTGGTATTGTTTTACTTTTTATATAAACATAAATCGTGTCCAAATTTGATCAGTTTTGTACGAATAGAAGGAGAATTGTCACCGTTTTACTCTCTCCTGCGTGTTTAAAACAAAAACAATTGTAATAGAGTCAGGCTTTTTAACAATAGGATACTCTTATTTCTGACTGGAATAAATCTGATAATTTCTTTGAAGATTTGAGACAGCACAGGCATACTTGTTTGGATTCGTGATAGACGACACGAAGTAATTTTCTTTTGTATGTCCATTTTATTTTCTTGAAGTAAGGGAGATAACTCGCCTAACTAATGACGCACGTTATTTTTTTAAATCCCGAATTCTGCTAGAGACGTGCAATTACGTATTCTTCGCCTTAAAGAATATCATATTTTAGTTGTGCATTAAAACTACGTAAAGTTTTATCATCAAACAATTTTGTAACCCTGAGACATGAACAAATACAAAACCATAGGTACAAATTATTCATTAATCTTTAGACTTAACCAAATACAAAACAATTGGTATATGCTAGTTCTTTAACAATGAGATATCATCAAATAAGAAACCATCGGTACATGTTAATTTTCAAACCCTAGAATATCACTAAATACGGTTGTTTTCTCCACGAAAATTATCTAATCCTGAGACATGCTTAAAGAAACACAATCATCAATACATGTTTATTCTCTACAAAACCATAGGTACAAATTATTCATTAATCTTTAGACTTAACCAAATACAAAACAATTGGTATATGCTAGTTCTTTAACAATGAGATATCATCAAATAAGAAACCATCGGTACATGTTAATTTTCAAACCCTAGAATATCACTAAATACGGTTGTTTTCTCCACGAAAATTATCTAATCCTGAGACATGCTTAAAGAAACACAATCATCAATACATGTTTATTCTCTACAAAACCATAGGTACAAATTATTCATTAATCTTTAGACTTAACCAAATACAAAACAATTGGTATATGCTAGTTCTTTAACAATGAGATATCATCAAATAAGAAACCATCGGTACATGTTAATTTTCAAACCCTAGAATATCACTAAATACGGTTGTTTTCTCCACGAAAATTATCTAATCCTGAGACATGCTTAAAGAAACACAATCATCAATACATGTTTATTCTCTAATCCTAAGACATCACCTAATATAAAAAAATAACTACACGCTATTTCTGTAATCCTAAAGCATTACCAATTACAAATCCATCGGTACCTAGTATTTCTCTTACCCCAGGACATGGCCAAATACAAAACTATTGGTATATATCAATTTGCAAGACTTAAGACATCTTGAAATGCAAAACCATCGGTACATGTTAGTTCTCTAATCCCAAGACATCACCTAATATAAAACAATAACTACACGTTATTTCTGTGATCCTTAAGCATGACCAATTACAAATCCATCGGTACCTAGTATTTCTCTAACCCCAGGACATTGCCAAATACAAAACTATCGGTATATATCAATTTGCAAGACTTAAGACATCTTGAAATGCAAAACCATCGATACATGTTAGTTCTCTAATTTCAAGATATCGTCAAATACAAAACCATCGGTAAGTGTTAAATCTTTACCATAAGGACATTACAAAATACAAAACAATAGATGCACATTAATTATATAAACTTGAGACATGAACAATTACAAAACCGTTTGTACATGTTATTTCTCTAACCATAGGGCATCGCCAAATACAGAACTGTTGGTACATATTAATTTTTAAACTCTAGGATATTACCCAATACTAAACCATCGGTACATGTAAATTCTACAACCCTTAAATATCATCAAATACAAAACCATTAGTTATTAATAATTATCTTACCCTTAAACTATACCACATACAACACCATGGGTACATGTTAAATATCTAACACTAGGATGTAACGAAAAACGTAATCATCGGTACATTTTATATTTCTTTCGCTCAGACATAACTAAATACAAAACCATTGGTACATGTTAACTGCCTAACCGTACGACATGATCACATACAAAACAATTGGTACATTATAATTTTTAACCCTAAGACATCCTCAAATATGAACCCATTTGTAATGTTAATTTTCTAACCATAAGACAGCACCAGATACAGGACCATCAGTACACGTTAATTCTATAACCATAAGACATGACAAAATACTAAACCATTGGTACATTTAAGTTATCTTACCGAAAGACATCTACAGATACAAAACCATCGATTCATGTTTTATCGCTTACCCTAAAACATGTGCAAAAACAAAACCTTCATTACAAGTTAATTCTCTAACAATAGAAGGATTGGAAATTGTAGAGGACTATTTATAATGTTAAAAACAGGTTACTTCTACCAAATGGATATTCAACATGTTCAACCAAATCTGTATTTAATTAAATTATTTCTGAACTGAACACCTAGATATGCCGGTTTAGTTATGTAAGTGCTGGAACGATCTCTACTTTCAATAGTTTTGCTGTTTTAATTTACTGATAATATTCTTAGCACCTTTTATGTGTATTCATTAAAATAGATTCATGATTCATAATAAACATTCTTAATACCCATATCCTTTGTTTTTCTATTTAATTGTTCGAAGATAAATTGAGAAATCAATAAGAAGGTTCAAAGTCTATCAAGCAAAGTTGATCTTAAACGGACATGCCTATCATTTTGGGTCCCTTTTTGTAATATAGCTCTCACCTTGCCTTAGTACTTACACATCCTTCTAATATTTAGCTTTAAGCCTTCCTCATAAAGGTGAATCAAGGAAATTGGGACGGATGCACAAATTTGCAAAATGTGATTTTAGTTTTTTTTAATATAATAACAAATTAAAATCAAGATAAAAATAATAATAACAAAAATAACTTAAAAACAAAATTGATACATTTACAGAAAAAAACTAATTTTTCTAGAAATAATTATAGAACATGTAGGAATTAAAAATTTTATAGCAAACAATCAACACATGGTGGCAAATTATTTTTTTTGTGGGTCCAAGCTACTTAAAAAGCTGACCTGAGATAGATTTTCCTGGCCATGGTAAACCCATAAAAGCGCTTCGAACGTATGACATTTGCGTAGTGTTCATTCTATTTTCTACACAGTTTGGATAAACTGTGAATTAGTGCTCAAAATTAAAAAAAAAAACTTCAGAAATTACATGCGGTAGAGTTGGGTAGATTTAGATCTGTGCGATACGACAAAACATTTACAAAGGATATAAGTCACACGGTAGTACACTGTTATGGTTGTGAAATATATATAAATAACAAATCAAATGTCTATACCGTCATATTGATAATGTGATTCTTGAGGAATGTTTTTTTTTTTTTTTCAATTTAATTTTTGAATTTATTTTCCCATATTCCAGTTAAATATCTTTTCAGCAAGCCAGCTGAAAAAGGGGGCATATTGTTTTTGTAGCATATAATTTCTTAGAACTCTGTAAGAGCTGTCAAACCTTGAAATAGGTTGACATCTTAGGTGGTTATTTGATTCTCGCCTAGGAACATAAAATATAATATTGATGAAATGTTTGTTTGCATTACATTTGCCATATTAACCACTACATACAGATAAACGTTGAAAATAGTAGGCAATTGGACGTGTGGATTTTTTTTTTTTTTTGTAAAGAGATTGAAATATTGCATATATATTGACAGATGTTTATTATGAGGAAGTTATTACCTGTGAACGAGGACGAATCCGTATATAAATAACTTTTTAAATACTGATTTTTATAAATTTCAAACTACAGTATATATTTCTTGCCGACATCATTTTAGTTGAAAAGTAACTATTATGAATTAGATATCCGGATTTTCACAACAAAGGGTTTGATTAAGTTTTGAATGAACTGTTTCTTCTCGATATAGTTTCTGATAAACTATATGGTAGTTCGTGCGCTGGAAAAATCTATATCCAGATTAATTGAAATGTCTGAAAGTCTCAAATTTTAAAGAAAGTATATAATCGACGAATGAAGATAATACATTGGAAGAAGTAAAGAAATAAGCATTTTATGAATACATTTTTTTGAAGGCCCATTTTGTTTGCAACGACAAAAAATACAAATTATAGCATCAATCAGAAAATTTTATATCAATATTGTAGAAGTCATTATTCACAAAAGATTGGCTGTAGCATTAAACTTATCCCCTTAAACAGGCTATTAACGGAATCTTATAACAACTAGAGAACTGAGAATTATTTGGTATTATATTAAATTATATTATATTTTGGAATACTTGTTAAAATACAAGGTTACATCTATTTTATTAAAAAGTTTAAATGATTGAGCAATTTGATGTAATGCGCAGGATAATGAATGACGTTATTCACTCGAACATTTACCATGTCTGGTGTAAAAAAACAAATCTTGTCCTGCTTTTTCGTGGAAAAAATAGACAAGACAGAATGTACCTGTGCCATCAAGAACTGACTTGATTTATTCAATTTTGTATCAATGAGTGCAGAAACAAACGAACTATTCATTAACGACTAAAAAATATACGTTCGATTACGGTTATGCCCTGTCCTTGATGCATATGACGTGTGTTAAGGTATTAAACCACTAATTCATAGCCCCATTGCTTTCTATGTTAAATTCTGCAATTTCACACATTAATGGCTACTTTGTCTTAAGTTAAAATAAAGTGGCAGTCATTTCATGTCAAAACTATACCGTATCCTGACTTGTGCCTTTAATTGCATATTAGAGCATACTGGTTTCTGGAAGTTTGATAGTACAAAAACAGGTACTTCAGATCTGAACAACAGGGTAAACGTGCACTCCTATTATAATTGTATATACTTTTTTATTATTCAAAATACGTAGTCTAGTAGATTCAAGTCAGTGTGTTCAGTAAGCCATTTTTCTTTAACCAATTTCAAAGGTCTCCTTACAGTATGACCAAACACCAACTCAAAGGGACTAAAAGCAAGGGATTCTTGAACAGCCTCTCGGACCACAAAAAGTAGAAAGTGAACACAGTCATACCAGTCCCGGTCAAATTGAAGACAAAAAGTTCTAATCATGTTCTTCAATGATGAAAACGTTCTAAGGCACTTTGAGATTCTGGATGATAAGCACTTGACCTATACTGAGAAATTTCTAACTGGTAAACGACCTGCTGAAATAAACCTGACATGAAATTTGAACCCTGGTCGGACTGTATAGACTTAGGAAGTCCTACTAACGTGAAACATTAGATAAGAGCTTTGACAATAGTTGGTGTCTTGATATTCCTTAGCGGAATAGCCTCAGGAAAGCGAGTGAATGTACACATGATCGTCAATAAATACTCATTTCCAGTCTTGGTATTCGATAAAGGTCCAACGCAATCAATGAGTACTCGGCTGAAAGGTTCTTCAAAGGCTTGAATTGGCAGAAGTGGTGCTGGTGGTATTTTCAGGTTAGGCTTACCAACAACCTGGCATCTATGGCATAATTTGCAGTATTCTGTGACATCATTTCTAAGTCTGGGCGAGTGAAAATGCAGCAAGATCTTAAGGCAAGTCTTCCTTGTACCCAAATGTCTAGCCAAAGGGTGTCATGGGCAAGACCATATGTGTCTTGCCTATAGACTTTAGGCACCACCACTTGGTATACCACTCTCCATTCCTCCTCTGGGGTAGCATCAGGAGGCCTCTACGTCCTCACTAAAATGCCTTCTTGATGATAGTAACATTCTGCTATTTTGTCTGCTTCTTCCTGTGGTTGAGCCCTTTTGCGAAGCTGAAGAATCTCAGGGTATTTATTTTATTCTTTTAACACACTTCCTTTTATCTAATGAATGGCCTTTCACGTCTGGCCATGGCATAATTACATGCTTGTTTGTATTATGTGTTTTTACTATGGCATTTTCTGAGCTACTGGGACTTTCGATGTCATTAAGGAAAGTGTCAGAAAGGTCCATGTAATCAAACTGATCTTCTTGTAAATCCTCATTTTGTTGTTTTCTTGCCATCGCCCTAGTAACAACACAAGCTGGATACAGTTCAGCATCATCATCCAGTGATTTAACATCCACCACCGGTTCACTGGTAATATGTTGGTTCAGCAACCACTTTGTTCCTAGCTAGATCATTTCCTAGCAATCATTAAACACCCTCGACAGGGAGATTAAGACGAAGACCCACAACAACTGGTCCAGTAATAAAATCTGACTTCAGATAGATACGATGGAGGGGAACATCTATACAACCTAACTCCACACCTTGTAACAAAACGGAGGCACCAACAGAAGTCTCCTCGGACAAAAGCAACACACCTTGTAGCAATAAAGTCTAAGAAGCTCCAGTGTCCCGTAAAATCTTAATAGGCTGAGGAAAAGTATAATCAACCATAAAAACAAACCCATCAGACATAAAGGGATTATAATCCTCAATGTAATCACAAAAACTGGACTTACAAGCCTGACTCGTAAGACATTCTAACTTATTGGTAACACGGAGTGTCGTACAAGCACTGGACTTGAGCTTATTACATCTTTCATTCTTCTTCAGGAGTCTAAAACGATCACTCATCAGGTGACCATTTTTCTTACAATAAGCACAAGTTAGTGACTTCTTCTCAAAAGTATCAAATTTTGGACTAGACATATCATAACTAGACTGACTCTTATTCTGTGTAACAGGCTTACTACATGTATCAGTACGCTCAGTACTTTGTTTTTTGTAATTTTGACCTTTAAAACTTCTTTTATGTGAAAGGATATAATTATCGGAAATAACAGCTGCATCTTGCAATGTATGAACAGTTTTCTCATCTAAATGTGTTTTTAAGTCTAAATGAACACACTGCTTGAACTCTTCTAATAACATTAACTGTCTTACTTTATTTCAAAATTGTTATCTTTATTCTTTGACGTAAGCCATTTATCAAATAGATCTTCTTTTTCCTAGCAAATTCTAAAACAACATACATTGTAGGTTTGTGAATCAAACTTTTTATTAGACCTAAATTTCTGTCTATACGCTTCTGGCACTAGCTCATAAGCTTTCAAAACTTCCTTTCTTTCAGTGTCATAATCAGAACTTTTTTCTGACGAAAGTGGTGAGTAAATTTCAGCGGCCTTGCCCTCAAAAACACTTTGCAGCATTGTAGTCCAAATAGGCTTTGGCCATTTCAAATTTTGAGCAATTTTCTCAAACGGTGGAAAAAATTTATCAAAATTTGGGAACCAAACGTATTTTATTGAATTGGCTGCATCAAAATGTTCTAATTTTGACTCTACTTTAGTGTTGCTTTCTACTTTGACCTGTCTTTCTTCTTTTTCCAACTGTTTTGATTTTAATTCATGTTCTAAATCAAGCTGTTTTAATTTGATAGCATCAACGTTTTCTACCTTAAGTTCAAGAGACTCTTCACCAAAAATATTTAAATCAACTAAATTGTCTATTCCCAAATTTTTTATAATTTGTTTTCTTATAGATATTCTTAAATCAATTTTTAGATGTTAACCAAGCAGCATTGATTCTTCTTTCTTTAGTTTATCAAACTATTCCAGGTCTGGCGTTTTTGAAAATTTACTAGCATCAAATGCCATTTTGTTGAATTGTGTTGGCTAATTCTAATACAATAAAAATACTGAAAAAAAAATTATCTGATATTAACGTTATCCCGGACGCGTTCCCAATTTCTGTTACGGCCAGAAATCACCTTTAAAGTGTAGCCAACAAAAGACACAAATCAATAACAAAATTTAACAAGATTTATTATACAATTTTACAAGAAATATTATACAAATTGAACTGTCAACTTAACTGTTAAAATATATGTCCGATCCTTTGTCGTTTCCTTATCCGGAATTCTTCTCTTCACTGTTACGGGTATCCAAACATAATATTATGTCCAATAAGTCACAATCTAGTATGATGTTCGTAAATAAAAATGTCAATGTAACAACTCTAGAGAAATTCTGAGATTATTATGTCTAATCATGTCTAAGTCTAAGTTTAGTGTCTGTATATATATAGTTGTCACGGAAATCTCTAGAACACTATTGAAGTGAAACTCCTAGAAAACTTTTGAACAGAAACTTCAAGAATACACATTGTAGATTATGATCATTCCAGAATCATTATGTAAGTCAATTAGAAAGTTCTTATCATTCCATCAGTATATATGATTGTTCCAGTCATTTCTAGACTGCACAGTTATAACATTATTTTGTAAACAACTATAAATATTATGCAACCATATTATACATGTTATAAGGCCACACAAAACATATTAGGCCAAGATAAATAAATATAATAATCACAATATCATAACAATTCTCATTAGTATCATTTACAGCCGCTGATAACCACCTTGTCCTTGGACTTGTCTACCAGGTGTGAGACATGTGGTATATTAATACAATATCATAATGTATGTTTTACAGTCAGTGATGTCAAGGTCATCTTGGTGGCATGGCTTTATCATTATCAATAAAACACTTTTTTATCAGTTCGTACTAAGTATTTGTTTTACTTGCAATAAAGGTGTAATGCAATAATTAAAATTGGAATGAAGTATGCTTCATCAATGATAAAACATTGCATGATGTGTAAATTATCGAATTAGAATAAAATAAAAATTATATTTATATATACTCGAATACATTTTTAAAAAAAAGCTAGAATTAGTACTGTTTACGAACAATGAAACTTAGCAAATGTGATACTCAAAGGTAGACGAAAAAAAAATCGAGTCCTATCTCTCATTAGTTACTTGTTCTTTTTTAACCAAGTAATAAACATCCAATAGACCGATCCAACATTTTCTTTCTGTCATTAATCGATTAAATTAAGTAACTGATTTAACACAATGTCGTATGATGTATCATAGCCTCATTCATTTTTCTTCCATTGTTATAACGATGCAGTATGTTTGAAACCTATGACATAATTTTGATCGGAATGATGATAAATCTCTTGACTTGTACTTGATGTGGTATACAGTCGTCGAAATTAAAGTTTGCATTAACAGTCGTGACTACAACATTATACATCCGACCTATCCCCAATAAGATAAAGACGAAAATAAGAATATTCATATAGATATAAGGAATGGTGCACGGTACATGTATATATCTCAGTCGTCCCACACATATTTTATCTCTTCTCTTGTTCTAAAAGAGAAATTTGTTTTGATAAAACAGGATATATCTCACCACGGAGTAAGTACAAGTGACCTCCTCTGAAATGTACTCAATAAACTCCTTCCTACTGAAATAAACTATTAGGATGTATATTGTGGGGTAGCATTTCGCAATAGACAAGTGAAATAAATTTGAGAATGGAAACGGGGAATGTGTCAATGAGAAAACAACCTAAAGAGCAGAAAACAGCCCTAGGCCACCAATTGGTCTTCAACAAAGCGAGAAAATCAATCCCGCATCCGGAGACGGACTTCAGCTGGCCCCTAAACAAACATTTGTATACTTCTTTAATAATTGTATGTCACCTCCTGAGGTGAACGGCTTTATCATCTGTTATTTACATCGTAGACAGGTAAGGTTTATATTCAATAAACACCTTCCTACTAAAATGATTCTATAAGCATGTATATTTTGGGGTAAACTCTTATAACAAATCGTTTCGCTATAGCCAAGTTAAAGACTACTTCTTTAATAACTGTGTGTCTCCTCTAAAGGTAAATGGCTTTCTCATCTGTTCTTAAAATCGTACATGGTTGAGGTTCATTAATCTGGAAAAAAATACCCTTCTGAGAGACCTCAACGAAGAAAGTGTATTGATTGTTGTCATCTACTTGTCCAGTTACAAATATCTGATGAACATGCAGGATTGTAATAATTTTAACATTTTTAAAGGCGGGCTTAAACAATTATTTGACTTTGATAAAGTGCGGGACATTTTGAATGTTACTTCAAAGTAGAAAATGAGGACATCTTGGCTTGGCAGGTGACTTGAAGCTTAAAAATAACCCATCTGAGGATCTGTCAAAGCGTTTTGGCAAGAGTTTTTATCGTGAACGTGGAATAATCATGGCAATTTCCTCACACCAGACATCAAGTATAATGTGTTTTTTTTCGATTGAACGTGTCTACGTATTTACACATATATATATATATTCATAACTACTCTAAATATCAACACATCAATGTTATATCTGCAAATTTGCGGAAGCAAATTTTTGTTCTTCCCTCGCCAGGAGTCGAACTCATGCTATTGGGATATCGAGACAACACCGCCTGCACTGTGTTCATCGCTCTAGCCCACTCGGCCACCTACACTGAACTAAATAATTCAGCTTTCGATGACCTAGTGGTACCTTTCCTCGTCAGAAGAATCTAGGGTTGTAACAAAGTACATGATGTATTACATGTATTAGGCATGAAAATGGAATTGATTGTAGATTAGCAAAATATCTATCGTAAAGGATCGTAAGATACAGTCACATTACGTCTAAACAAGTGCCAACTCTTCGACAGATCCTTCCATTGGATCACCAGTTTTATATTCATATACTACTGTAAATATCAGCACAACAATGTTAAATCTGCAGATTTGCGGTAGAACATTTGTGTTCTTTCCTCGCCGGGATTCGATCTATATATATAAGAAGATGTGGTAGGGGTGCCAAATAAGACAACTATCCATCCCCGTCAAAATGTGTGAAAATACAGTTATAGGTCAAAGTACGGTTTTCAACATAATGGAGCCTTGGCTCACACCGAATAGCAAGCTATAAAGGGCCCCAAAACGACTAGTGTGAAACTAGTATATATACATGTGTAACAATTGAACCTGTATTTGTTCACTAACAGTTTCAGAATAAGCTGATGAAATCTAGTACTTGATATACTAAATGATATACCTATTGGAAGTGGATTAAGCTCCACACGGTATTTTTTTTTTTTAAATATAAAATCATCAAATATTTATGAAAATATTTTGAAATTGTATAAATCGGTTGTACTAAATATATGTAATATATGCATTTTGATACCAGATAACATTTATCTAGTCATATTAATAAAAAAAAGGGTGATGTGGTATGATTACCAATGAGAAAACTATCCACTATGGTCAAATGAGGAGGATGTATGGAAACACCTTTAGGTCCCCATACGGTAAATATACGCATGCGACAATGAACCAAAATAATAAAATAGAGCTAAAGTAAGATTTGAAGGCCCCGGAATGACAAATGTGAAACAATTTATTAGAGAAAAATTAATGTTCGTTTTAAGCTTAAAAAAGCAATAAACGAGAAATAAATATGGACGACTACAACAATTGATCATGTTCTATGGGTTGAAGATCACCCGTTTTTACTGTAAGGTCAGTAGGTCAAAGTTAACTGCATATCATCACTCGACGGACATAAAATAATACCAAATGTTTTGTGTTCTAATGACTTGTTTGAACCATATGCCCAACCAACTGACACCAAACGCAACTTTCATTAGCCCTTGGACAGAACAAGACCTGTGATAATGTAAAAGTCTTTATCACTGTTGCTATTAAAACACTGAGTCTTGGTAAAAACTTCCCGTTTCTGGACTTTATGACTAAAACCATTATCAAGATGAAAAATGCCAGGGTCAAAGATGAATTTTACATCGCTGAAGATGTAAACGATTGTTCTTAATGGCTACACGAGCGTAATTATTCGCAAAGAATTTTCCATAAGGTACCAGCGGTGTTCCATATTGTATTTCTCGAAGACTAAACAAACTAAGAAAAAACGGCTACCAGTTTCTGTTACCGGAAATGTCAGTGTTGCATAACAACCAAAAACATATATAGGGTCATGCGGCAAAAATTGAATTAAATACAGTTGAAAAACATTGTCTATTTTTTTTTTTTTTTTTTAATGAAAAAGACAGATTTTAAATGGCCCCGACGTGCAGATATTGAATATATTTTCTATACTTTGTAAATTTGTGATTTTTTTTTTTTATGTTTTAAACCTCAATGGATAAGCTTTCGATTAAAAGTTATTCCAATCCTGTATCATCTAATCAGAAGTCGTACAAGATTCTATTATGAGTACCATCTAAAAAAAATGGAGGTAAAATATTAAAAAAACTTGTCGGTTAAATGTTAACAAATAATAGTGCCCTTGTAACCTATACGGTAATGCAAATGTGTTGCTATAATTAAGCGCACGGACCAAATTCCTACTTAAATTCTAACCAAGTCGTATGAAAATTACTCTTGTTTAGTCTTTTTACTGATATTAATACGTGTACTTCTTACAAAGGCACCTTCCAAGGGTTCCTTCTCTCTGTTTAACCCACTGCAAGCCCACACCCATATCGTGTCCTTTTCTCTCGTTTTCAAGGTAAGTATACTACTCTTACCCAACTTGCTATCTACTTCGTTCACTTGTACAATTTGGTAAATAACCCCGGTGGGAAGGTCTTTCTATTTTTAAATTTCTTCTTTTTTTTTGTTCCTGTACCTTATCTTCAAACGCATTAACACTCATAAAGTCATTATCAAAAGAAGCCTTCATAATATAATACTATAGTAATCAAGTCTTTACAGTTAATTTTTTTCAATATTTCATCTAAAACGCATTAGTCACTGTCACTATCACTGTCACTTTCACTTTTAATAAATGCTAACAACATCCGTGAATTATGCCGATGAGATTTTGTATTAAATTAAAAATGGGTTGTCTGTAAATTTCATACATCATGATCTCAAAAAACTTATCGTCAGTATACTCAAATTTGTCTTGAAGGGTGTAAAGAACTCTAATTAACTCTAGTGGGTCTAACTTTTGTATGTAAGAGAAATTATGACAATCTATCGCTAATAAATAACGAGTCAAAAGACACACTTCTGTAGAAACATTCTTATCTATGTCTGCTATATCTCAATATTCATAAAATAATCCTCATCATACCCAATACCATCATAAAAATCATAACCTTCATTGAGTTTATGTGATAAAATAGTGGTTGTTGTTCAAAAAAGGAAAACAGAGTTGAGGTAAGTCATCTCTATCAAGATCAGCGTCAATAATTTGTCTGATACAACATTGTTGTAAGGTCATCATCTTTAGTTTTACTTAGAATCTTTATTGTTTGTATTTCATTTTTTTTTAAAGACTCTAACGAGTTGACCTTATTGTACTTTTAACAGCTGGTGTGTACCTTCCGGTCCTTCCAATGTACACATGCGTAATTGAAAGTGCGGTAGAACTTCCAGTCCTCCCAATGTACGCATGCGTGATTCGTAGTGTGGTAGAACTTCCAGTCCTTCCAATGTATGCATGCGGGATTGGAAGTGGTGGCGGAATCGGCGTTTCTACACTACTACCAGTGGTGTTCCATAATTTATTTTTCGAAGACTACATAAACTAGGAAAAAATGGTTACCAGTTCCTGTTACTGGAAATGTCAGTGTTGCATAACAACCAACAAAATATATATGATCATGCGGCAAAATTGACTTAAAACGCAGTTGAAAAGCATCGTCTATTTTTTTTTTTTTTTTTTTTTGGCTTAGTGAAAAAAACCAGATTTTTAATGGCCCCCGACGTGCATTTATTAAATATATATTCTATACTATGTAAAATGTGATTTTGATTTTCTGGATATTTTAAACCCAATTGGATAAGCTTTCGATTAAAAGTAATTCCAATCCTGTATCATCCAATCAGAAGCCGTACAAGATTCTATTCTGAATACCAAACTTGCCGGTAAAATATAAACAAATAATTGCACTCTTGTAAACTAATACATTTTGTATATCTAGTGCTGAAATAAAATTTTTACTTCGACTTAGGAGATTTTCAGTCTTGAAAACGTAAACTTTAGCGCCGACGATGTTAATTATTCAGATAAAAGTATCCATAAAATCCTGCGTGGAAGATATTTAATCCAACAGTGGAGATATAATGTCCAGCGGTACTACGACGAAGACCAGCGTTTAAGACTTTAATCCCAGTTCTTGGGTAGTATGCTTCATTGTATGAGTATATAGCTGCTAAGTGCACAGCAGAAGACATAAAGAGTTCCGCTCTGAATTTGTTAAGTCCCGTATTGAAGATGAAACAAACGAATATACTTTTATAATATAGAATATAGCGCTGAGTATAGACAATGTAAAATATAGCACTGAACCTGTAAAATTCGTTCACTAAAGCTTAAAATGTTGTGCATATATATTCCATAGCATTATTAAAATCATTACATTTGTTTCTCTATTGGCAATTGAGTGGCTTTTCTTTATATAAACAGCGGTGTATAATCGTATATGTAGGGTTTTGAACAAATGATGCTGGTAGTTTTATGGTGTGTACCTTATAACCAAAGATACCAACGTTAATTTGATATACAATTTGCACGTTTCGAATTTTAATTCTTATCCGTGGTGTTTGAACACAGAAATTAGAAATCTTAAAAAGTAGGAACAATAAGACTGGACGAACGCTTTCCAAAAACGTTTTATAAATGTATACACGAATAACGACGTCGGTGATTTGGGATAGGCACAACGCCATGACTAATACAACCCCTTCCCCTTCCCCAACACAAAAATTAAATTACACATACAACTTTAAAAATATTTCTTGTGAAATTCTCTGAATACTAATTTTGATATTACAGTCGAGAAATACAGTAAAGTCATATCATCAGTACTACGAAATCTTATAAAGCAAGGATATAAATATCATAACGTGCTCAAAAATGAAAATAAGGTCTTGTAAATTGCGTGCGTTCGAAGCGCTTTTCTGGATTAACAATCATAAGTAACGCTCAAACCAAAACTCGAACCAAATTGTATCACAAACCCACACTATCATTATTGGATAGACATATATTTATCCAGCATTATTTTGTGTTTAGGAATTCAACTAAAAAAGTGTAATAATAAAGCAAGTAATATTATTTATAATGATAGCAAATTAGGAATTGTCCTCTAAATGCCTTATTTTTTGCATAATACTCTGTATTTGTAATTCCTGCTATAGATTTAATATATCACAATTGATAAAGTTTATACTCGTAGTGTAATAATTATTGTTTAATAATTGCGTTATGGGTTTATTCTATTTTTTGTGGAAAAGAAGGTGTATACTTAAGTCAATCAGAATCATGTTTTGCCAGCATAAGATTTCTTATAAAAGAAGGAAAAAAATAACAAGGTGGCAATCGAAGATCCTTGTGTAATAAAAATAAACAACACAATAGCAAAAACAAATATCAAAGAAATCACAACCACATTAACAAATAAAACATATTAAACTTTTCGATGAAGAAAAGAATTGAATATATATTAAGTTGATATATCTTAAGACAGCTACATCGTTCAACGTTATTGTTGTATACAGAAACATTAATAATAAATGATACTTTCAGATTCGCAGATTTTTCTTATATTAAAAATAAAATGTCTTAAATATCCATGATATATCAACATGCTTTCGTTAACTCCAAAACTATTGGTTATTATAAATGCCACAATGTATATTACGTTTTGACACCATATAGATCAACATTGTTCTCTTGCAAAATCTAAATAGACAATATAACAAAACATTCCACTACCCTTGCCAAATTGGTCAAAAATATAAAAATGTTACTAACCAGGCTTACACAACCAAGCAATAATTTGTTTAACTTGCATTTTTATCGAATACTTATTATATAAACAATATATATTGTGAAAAGTTATTTTTGCATTCATAGGCTCGTGAAAAGTTAGATTGTGTATTTTTCATTTTCTTCCGATCACCTCCAGTCTTGATTTTATCTCTCATCTTTATGGAAAGTGAATACTTCTGTTAATATAGAATTTGATGGCTTCAATGAAGACAGTAATGTATTGGCTTTCAAATGTAAACAAGAATGTTATCAATTCTACTGATAAAATCCCAGATTAATAAAATAAAATAACAACTACAAACATAAACATGTATGTATGAGTCAACAACCTTCTGATCGAAGGGTATAATTGTCAATTTTGTTGTGATTTACGCTAAGAAATTAATCAAGGATCATCAAATTGTATTTTAACAAATGTAAGTAGTTCTCAGAGAAGTAAAAAAGTCAAAACTTCGGATAACCTGCTTATTTTGAAAATCTGAAATTGTCGGTTTTTGCAATTTGTTTCCGTTACCTATATAGCTCTGAATATAAGTAGTTCATAAGTGAAGGAAGTTTCAACAGAGTTAATACTTATTTCTTATAATTTCAAGCCAGTCAATCATTTATATTTCAGCTTTAATTTGCATGGGTTAGGTAAGGTGTTTCCCTTTTCAAAATAAATAGTGTGATATAATAGTCTATCTCCATTCCTCAAAGGCGCCAAATACATATTTTTACTGACGAAATGTATTGGAATTTAAGATAAGCATTTTGAATTCAGATTAACAAATTGAAAAAATTGTAAAAAATCTTAAAAGTTTAAAAATCAGAAACTGTTTTTTTTTTTTTTTTTTTTTTCAAAATGTGTGGCAACAACAATAATTTGAAAAAATCTAGAGTAATAGTGTTTGATTTTGATAGGAGCAATTTGAACCAAAATGCTATCTACTTAAAAGGTTTTTCACCATTCATCTATCAAAGTTATGCGTGTGAGTTCAAATTTTCGATGGGTAGGAGTCATTTTCCTTTGCAATAATGTTTTGAACAAGAAAATGAGAGATTTCTGGGGTTAATAAGTTGTCAGATTCATTGTTCCATGCAAGAAGATTTAAACATTTTTGAGTCAACTAACATTTGCTTTTTATTTCGATATGATAAAAATGATAAACTGAAGAAATTGTAGATAATCCAAAAATGCGAAAGTTTCCTCTTATTCAAAACAAACGCAATAACAAACATGGTATTCAGCGAGAGAGTTGGATGTATATATATCTGTTGTGTGTTTATACTACTGATTTACATCAGATTAATGTTTGAAAAATCTGAAAAAGAGAATGGTCATTAGGGGGCGCTGTCGGCCATTTTTTTTTCAAAAAAAAAAAAATAGATTTAAGAATAAAAACCTTGTGACGACGTTTTAGAATAAATATCCATCTCGCCGCAAATGTCGTTAATCGGACGAAGCAAGTAAGTTCATAGCGAGATAACTGGAATTCATCTACTCACAGTTTGCCGGAATAAGTTCATGTCCGGACATTTTACTGTTATTTCGAACAGTTCTAATGTGGCCGCACACAAACATCGGAACACTTATTAAAGAAACGCTCTTGGATTTTATTTTGATGATATTAACGAAGTTTTGTTCTGTTGTTGTCCAGAGGCCACAGTGAAAAATCAATGTTTTGAGCGGTCAAATAATCCGGGATCAGTTTTTTTTTTCAAATACGCAGCAGAAGTAAACAGATGCCAAGCAGACGAACCCTCCTGTGACAGAAATCATCATGAAATAATAAACAATTATTGAATACGTAAGTGAAAAACAATGTGAAGCAAAACATAGGACTAGTTTATGTAGGCATGGTCGGTTTAACTTACTAGAGACAAAATTTTTAATGCAATTGAGATCAAATGCATCTATTTTACAAAATAGAACTTGTCCAATCTTGTCTTAACTTACCATTACCGTTGTAATGACTAACAGGTGACTAGATATTCTGCTCTGCAAACATATAAACTAGTAGTATTATGATATGCTTGGGCCTTATCAAACGGTCATTATAATAAAGCACAACGGAAATAAATAATATATATTATTACATGCTTGCTTTGCTCAGTCTTTGGTAATTTTTTTTATTATCGTCTGTTTGATGATCACTGTAAAATAAATACCTACCTAGCATACACGAGAACACTATTTGCAAATTTACAACATCTTTCACTTATGTGTACATTTACCATATTGGTTTCATCAATATTTCTGATGATCAAAATAAATGCAAAGAGTGCATATAAAAGTAGTTATCAGGGGAAAAAGGTGCACGTAAGTACTAAAAAGCACAGAAACATTTACTGAAAACCAATACTGCATGGTCAACAAATTTTAATGTTACATGTGTATTTAGGTTTCAGACTGGGTATATGAACTACTTATATATACTGTCCGAGAATTGAATAACATTAAATACATTTTAAAGAAGGTTGCAAATAAATTTTATAAAATCATTATATGATTGACTACATAAACTACGTTCAAAAACTGTATGTCTGAATAAAATATGAAAAACATTATTTTTGGAATGTGTTTTTGCCTCATATTTGTTATCTTCCTTTTTGAATTTTCCTCGGAGTTCAGTATTTTTGTGATTTTACTTTTTCAAATATTTCATAACAGCCAGGTCGATACCTGTGTCGGGAGACTTTACGACATCAAAGAATCATGTCAATATTTATCGGCAAAAGAGTCTAGATATATAGAATTATGTGGAGGAAGACCAGAATCAGAATGTTATTGTTATATATCAACATTTGTTGATTTAATGTTACATTAACCGTGAAAACTAAATAAAGAACAAAATAACAGAATTTCATATGGAAATAGCCAAAGGTACAGTGTTTTGGTTCAATGAGAATATGAATTACTAATCGAAATTTGAAAATGTTATTTCTCTTTTGAAAGGATTTGTTTGAGTTTAATAATATTTTAGTAATCCCTGCTCTAGTTACCAAAATAGTAAAAAAGAGACAGGAAACAACTATTAACAAAACTCAGACGACCTAAAGTAATTAATCAATTCGATTAATATATTTCCAAACGTCCTTATTATTTATAGAAAGGGTACACCTTAAACGTAATTCCAAAATAAATTAGAACAAAAAATAAAATTAAATGTAGACAGCAGTAGTTTGCCCATATGTAATTCTCATCAATCGATTGAAAAACAATTCAAGTCACAAACAAATATTGCGGGAATAGCATGAATTCAAAAATGAATCCAAAAAGGATATAGATGCGTCGACAGGGTAAGTGTTTCATGGCCCGTTTTGGTCAGGTGAGCTAATAATAATGCACGCAATAATTTTCTGAATTTGCAGTATATAGGAAGGATTGGAACTTTAAAAGAACTATCATGAACTATCATTTACGTTAAAACAATTAATATTACCAGAAGGAGATTCAACCAAGAGATAAGATAAATGAATGTTGATGAACTGACAATCTAAATATATTCCTTAAGTAATGTAGGTACTAGAATGATTTCAACTTTCTGTAATACTATGCGACAGTAAACCGCAACATATGGGGACTTTTGTAATTTGATTTGTCTGAAGGTAGCGGTTACATAACATAACGTATTTCTGTCTTGTTTTTCTATATTTATCAATGCAAACATATTAACGTTGGCAATAATGGGCCAACGGAAGTGTTGTATACATGTTTGAAAAATAGTTGATGTAGTGCATGCGTTATGAAAGATTTCATTATAAAATAATAGATCCAATTTATCTATGGCTCAGATGATTAGCACAAAACGAAAACAGGTCTGCTCTAGAATTTTAAACTGTTCGACCATGTTATTGATGATGAATTTGAATGCAAAAAGAAATATCTCATGACCTATATATCTCTAGGTATCTGAGTTTATTTACAACAGCTCGATACCAGTGTTTGCAGATTTTACGTCAGGTATTCTGACGTGTTAAATGTATACCCTCATTTTAGCGGCAATATAATTAAGTTGGATGGGATGGAGTTGTGTACGGGCTGACAATAGGAGGAGGATTGCTGAACATTTGTTCAGTTCGTTATTTAGATTGTCCTTATGAACCTTTTGGCCATGGCGTTGTCAGTTTATTTTCGACATATGAGTTTGAATGTCCCTCTGGTATCTTTCTCCTCTCTTTTAAATCCCTTTATTCTGATATTATATTTCGTTCGATTGTTTTTTTACCAAAGGATTGTATATTGGTCTGAAAATTTTCTCCCTTCTTCATTTAGGAGTAAGCAATGACAACTTTGCCAAATGGGAAACCGTTTTAGAGGATTAAATGGACAATTTTCATTTTGGTTTATTATAAACTTCAAATCACTATTAGAATGTTATCGTAATATATCGATTTGTTAATGCATGTTTTATAATCTCATAAAATCCAGTTGATTACCCTGCGATAGTTCAAATTACCAGAAAGTCAGATTCAGCTGTCCTTAAACTGTCATATCAATCTAATAACATAACTATAAACTTTCTTATTGATTATTTCTTAGAAACAGTAACAAATTAAATTAAAACAAAATGTAAACACTTTAAAGAATAGTGCAGACGGTTTTCAAAAAGAGAATTATAAATGACAATAAATGTTCAGCAGCTAAACAAACATCAATTTAATTTTGTTACAAAACACATGAAAGTCAGTTTAAAGTAGTCCAAAGTGCAAAGATTTCATGTCTGACAATATGTAATACTAATAAAATGCACAAATATATAGTACCAGATCGATAATGTTATTACTCTTATGTAAGGTGGTGTCTCAATTATGATAAGAATTTTGTCATCTCTGCTCCTGTAAACTATCTTGTTCTAAACAAATTCAGAGTAACCTCTGTACTGATAAAATGTATATCCCCTTAAATTATATCAGCACTCCAATAACACAACTCTAAAGGTCCTTATTTGTCATTTCTTTAACAGTTGACACTTAACATGTAATACCAAACTAGATTGACACAAATTGATGAATCTTTGGAAGAGCATTGCAATTGTTTTCTACAAAAAGATGAATTAGATTATTACGAGAGCAAACCAGTAACACATGCAAGCAAACATTATTTCTTATGGAACCAAGTTACGTTGAATTCATTAAGATCAATCAACCCTTTAATCAAATTTACGTCTAACGTTGCAATTTGGTTGTGGTGCAGATAACTGTAAAATGATTTTTTTGAAACGTACTTTTGCATTAGATTCGTCATAATCATCAATGCTAACATATTGATTGACGTGGGTGAAAAAAAGACCAATCGAAGTATAGTATATCTGTATGCAAAGTTGCATACATGCTGACAATTGTTTATGAAACAACAAATATTTATTATTCATGGAAGACTTCAATTATGTAAGTCAAAATTAACATGTTCAGGGTCTGCTATAAATCCCCAAAACTTCTTTCTTCAGACAGTTTAAGGCATATGGATAATGAATTTAACTTACAAACAAAAATATATCTGTGATCATACTTACAACAGCTACGTGGATACCAGTTTTGCATATTTAAATTCTGATCTTCTGATCTGACCCCCATTTTAAAAACCTTAGTTCATCATTTCCATATTGAGCGGAGATATAGTTAAATTAAATTAAGTTATGCAGTTATGAGTAAGCAGACACAAATTTATTCAAATGATATTGAAAGCTAAAATATCAGTCCAAATTTGTGTTATTCATTAATGTAAGTTGTCTTTATTAACCCCATACAATCCTGAACTCATATATTGTATTTTGTAAAACGGTTTCATTGTTTTTTTTTTTTTTTTATATTTTTATTTAAGGATTTGTAGAAAAATGATATTGATTTAAAAATGGTTTACCTATCTCATTCAGTAGTAGGTAATGATATTTGCGCAAATTTGGGTACCATTTTAGAGTTACAGTGGAACAATTATGATTTTAGATTTATCAAAATTTTATATCAATATTCCGATATTTATCGATACACACTTAATATTAACTTAGAACTTGATAATCACCCTAATTAGAACAAAATAGAAGACAGTCATAATTCTAATGACCTTAATTTGTTTTATCAATTCAATAACATAGATATACAGGTCATTGTAGTTTTATTTCTAAGAAACGGACCCAAGTAATTCACATCAAAATTTAGAATAGTATAGAAATATTGCAGACGTTTCTAAAAAAGAGAAAAGACATTACTATAAATATTTAGTAGCTTCATATAATTTGCATTTTAATTTAGTTGGCAAAATACAAGAAAAGTCAAATTGTAATCCAAAGTCTAAAGATTTCATTGTTGTGGAAATATGAACTATAGTCCAGCGGATATCAGAACAATTGATCATTTTATGTTGAAAGCAAGAAACTTTGCACAGTGCTAGTTATGATGCCAATGATAATTAAGAATCACGAAAAAAAATCAATATGTCCACTTAATTAAAGATGACTGACATAAGTTACTGTGAATACAACTCCATTCACTTGTTTACTAATACGTAAGAGTTCAGTATATACTCAAGTATGGTATCAAAAGAAAGCTCAAAATATTATCGGTTTTTTATCATTTTTCCGTTTGTTCCCACAAATGCAATATAAAACCATACCCCATGAAAAACCGTCAAAAAAAAGGTTTAGAAAAATATGTTCTATAACAATTGATTATTTGCTGTATGTTAATAATTTTTTAGTTAAAATATTTGTTGGTATTTTTAAGGTTTAATTCTATCCTATTTTGGGAAATTTCAGAAATTCAAATGTGACGTCACCTTTTTTTTTTTTTTTTTTTTTGTTGATCTCTTTGGCTAACTCGGCTGTGAATTTTTATGTGCTGGTTTATGTTGTTTTATGTATCCGTTTTTATTCTGTAGTTAGTCACCACTTTGGTGTTATCATGTATATCTATTATATAGTCATTTTTTATAAATTTACTGTTTACAAAAGTATGAATTATTCTAAATACTAAGGATTTTCTTATCCCAGACATATAACCTTAGCCGTATTTGGCACAACTTTTTGGAACTTTTGGTCCTCAATGCACTTCAACTTTGTACTTGTTTTGGCTTTCGAACTTTTTTGATCTGAGCGTCACTGGTTATTCTTGTGTGGACGAAACGCGCGTCTTGCGTATTTAATTTTAAACATGGTACCTTTTGTTAGCTATTATTCGTATGTTTCTCTGTCCTATATGTTCTCCCATTTATTTGTATTGTAGTCCTGTCATGTAATGTTGTCATTTTAATGTTATATTTAACATTGCCATAAAAGCGGAAGTTTTGGCTAGCCACAAAACCAGGTTCAACCCACCATTTTTCTCTTAAAATGTCCTGTACCAAGTCAGGCAAATGGCCATTGTTATATCATAGTTCGTTTCTGTGTGTGTTACATTTTAATGTTGTGTTTCTGTTGTGTCGTAGTTCTCCTCTTATATTTAATGTGTTTCCTCAGTTTTAGTTTGTAACCCGGATTTGTTTTTTTTCAATCGATTTATGAATTTCGAACAGCGGTATACTACTGTTGCCTTTATTTGATGCACAATTTGTAGTTAGAATTTGAGGAGATTTGGAAAATATTCTCTGACTTTCAGATTAGCTGATTTTTTTTATTTAAAAATACAATGTCTTAAATATCCATGTAATATCAATATGCTTTCGTTAACTCCAAAACTATTGGCTATTATAAATGCCACAATGTATTTTACGTTTTTTACACCATATAGATCAACAATTTTCTCTTACAAAATCTATATAAACGATATAACAAAACATTCCACTACCCTTGCAAATTTAGGCAAACATATAAAAATGTTACAAATCAGCATTACACAATCAAACACTTATTTGTTTAAACAACTTGCATTTATATCAAATACTTATTATATGAACAATAGATATTGTGAAAAGCTATTTTTGCAATCATAGACTTGTGAAAAATATACATTTTGTATTATTCATTTTTTCTGATCATCTCCTGTCTTGATATTTTCTCTCATCTTTATGGAAAGTGAATACTTCTGTTAACATAGAATTTGATGGCCTCAATGAAGACAGTAATGTATTTGCTTTCAAACGTAAACAAGAATTTTATCAATTCTACTGATAAAATCGCAGATTTATGGAATGAAATAACAACTACAAACATATACATGTATGTATGAATCAACACACTTTTGAGGGAGGGGTATTATTTTCAATTTTGTTGTGATTTACGCTATGGAATTATTCAAAGATCGTTATTCTGAGAACTCCAATACATTAATGATTTATTGAGATCATCAAATTGTATTTAAACAAATGTAAGTAGTTCTCAGAGAAGTCAAAAAGTCAAAACTTTGGATAACCTGCTCATTTTGAAAATCTGAAATTGTCGTTTTTTTAAATTATTTTCCGTTACATATATAGTTCTGAATATAAGTAGTTTATAAGTGAAGGAAGTTTGAATAGAGTTACTACTTATTTTTCATAATTTCCAGCCAGTCAATTTTTTACATTTCTGCTTTAATTTGCATGGGGTAGGGGAAGTGTTTCCCTTATTAAAATGAATATTGTGACATAAAAGTTTATCTCCTTTCCCCAAAGACGCCAAATACATATTTTCAACTACGAAATATATGACCTATTAATTTAACAGGAGCATTTTGAGTTCAGATTAACAAATTGACAAAATTATGAAAAATCTTAAGTTTAAAAATCAGAAACTGTCTGTTTTTTTTTTTTTTTTTAAATTTGTGGCAACAAAAATAGTTTGAATAGTGATGCAAGTGTTTGATTTTTATGACAGCATTTTGAACTAAAACACTATCTACTTAAAAGGTTTTTCACCCTTCATTTATCAAACTTATGCGTGTGTATTCAAATATGCGAAGAGTAGGAGTCATATTTTCCATTGCCAAAATATTTTGTACAAGAAAATGATAGATTTCTGGGATTCATAAGTTGTCAACTACATTGTTGCATGCAAGAAGATTAAAACATTTCGACTCAACTAACACTTTTGCTTTTTATTTTGATATGATATAAATAATAAGTTGGAGAAGTTCTAGATAATATAAAAACGCGAAAGTTTCCTCTTATTAAAAAACAAAAAAACGCAGTAACAAACGTGGTATTCGGCTAGTGAGTGGATGTATATATATATATATATATATATATATACAAAACAAACGAACAGTAACAAGCGATATCCTTCATCAATATGAGCACGATGTGTGGTGCTCATATTGATGATGTATCTGTTATAAATATTATAGTATATATATATCTTATATATTATATTTTGTGTGTACTGTATCATATTTATATGATCCATCGCCCCGTAAGATTTATCGTTGACTATTATTCAGTCATTATTGTGTGTTTATACTACTGATTTATATCAGATTATTGTTTGAAAAATCTGGAAAAAAAAGAATAGTCATTAGGGGGCGCGTTGGCCATTTTTTTCTCCTGTCATAATAAACTAGCTTTAAAAATAAAAACAATCTGACGACGTTTTAGAAAAAAATATCCCTCTAGCCGTTAATGTCGTTAATCGGACGAAGCAAGTAAGTTCATAGCGAGATCATTGGAATTCATCTACTCACAGTTTGCCGGAATGACTTCATGTCCGGAAATTTTACTGTTATTTCGAATAATTTGAGTGTGACCGCACGCAAACAACGGAACACTTTTTAAAAAAAACGATTTTGGATTTTATTTTGATGCTATTAACGAAGTTTGGTTCTGCTGTTGTAATGCGGCCACAGTGAAAAAAGTCGAAGTTTTCAGCAGTCAAATAATCTGGGATCAGTTTTTTTTTTTTCAAATACGCAGCAGAAGTAAACAGACGACATGCAGACGGACCCTCCTGTGACATGAAATGATAAAAATATTCGAACACGTAGGTGAAAAACAATATGAAGCAAAACATTGGATTCGTTAACGTTGGCAGGGTCGGTTTAACTTACTAGAGACAAATGCAATTAAAATAAAATGCATCCATTTGACAAAATAGAACTTGTCCAATCTTTTCTTAACTTACCATTACTGTTGTAATGACTGACAGGTTACATATATTCTACTCTGCAAACATTTAAACTTGTAGTATTATGATACGGTTGAGCCTTATCAAACGGTCATTAGAATAAAGCACAACGGACTTAAATTATATGTATTGTTACATGCTTACTTTGCTCAGTCTTTGATAATTTTTGTTTATTATCGTCTGTTTGATGATCACTGTTAAGTGAATACTTGCCTATCAAGTGGACAGGCCTTGTCTATATGATACCTTCTATCAGAAATGTTAACTAGCCTAACAACAAACACAAATACTAGGTATACCAAATAATGAAATGAATAAGAGTGTACTTTCGCACCACCCCTTTCCACCAAAAAAAAAAAAAAAAAAAAATCTCAACATCAATAAAATCGTTAACTGGTTACCATGCACTAATATGATCAAAATATATCAATAACATGAAAACGGTTGGTCAAAGGTCATCCTTGAATGAACAGACGAACGTTTAGGATAAACTATCAATCCAAACCGATACCGCTAAATGCCAACTCCTAGCAGATGGCTTTTGAAATGTATCCATGACACAAATTTGGCAGATCAATGTCATATATATAGTATTCAACACCGTATGTCACAAACTTTTATAATTAAAATAGATTTGAAGATATGGAACAAAATCAATGTGTTTGAGCTTTTGATTTTGCTATTTGATAAGGGACTTTCCGTTTTGAATTTTCCTTGGAGTTTTTTATTATTTAACATTTTTTTTCAAATGAATGACATTATGTCCTTTAAAGCATCACTAATCATTGTAAAGTAGGTACTCTCGAAGTTAACACATTTTATTGTCTATCAATACTTTCAATAAGTAGGGATATATTTTTATTGTTTCAAACAATTCCTATTATTCAATGAATAACTAACGTCCGAAAGTATTTACTTGACTTGCCAAAAATGTGCAATACAGTAAAATTACAATAGACTGCACAATGGTTTATTATTTATATTTCATTTTCTGTTTAAATCATGTATCGATAATTGATACTCGCAAAATACAATATAGTCGTTCTTTTTTTGTGTCCAAACCTCCTAAATCTTCAGTGTTAATTAAATAGAAATACATTTTAATGGGTTCAGATACAAAGATTTAAAACAAAGTTCTGCAAAGGTGGCTGATGCAAAACACATGGCTAACACATTAGGCATTTTAAAGATAATCAGAAATTAAATTAACCAGAAATGTGTACATGTGTGGGAAAATAAAACAATGTTTTGACACAGGGAAAAGATAGAACTATAGAAATTACATTTGTACAATCTAGTTACATATAAAAATCGATATATAGAAAAGTTTAAAGTAGTTCGAAAGCAAACAATATACACCAGGTGAAATATATTTTTATATTGCATTTGTCATATTCTTAAAAGCAAACATATTTCTGTAGAAAACTGAAAGTGACTAGAAATGGAGCGCTTCGAGAACTGGTTCATATAAAGCATATATATACAGACAAATATTTATGATACAGAAACATTATTTACTCATGTATGGTATAAATGAGAAACGTTAAACGATTCAATCTTCAAGATCTGCTCTAACACCTGACCTCTTTTTTTCGTAAATATATAACTAATGATGAATTTGTAGACGAAAAAAAATATTTTAGTGTTTTAGTGACCGTATTTAACAGCTAGTTAAATGCCTGTATTGTCAGACTTCAATTGGGATATTCGGAAGTCAACGGAGCGGCGATTAAGAGGTATTATATGAAGTTATGCGCAAGCTGAAAAGATTCTCAACGAATGCATACAAAAAATATGTCATCATTAAAACATATTTAACACAGCATTTGTGTTTTTAACCAAAAAACTTCCAAGAAAGTAATATTGGTTGTAAATGCTTTGCCTTTCTCGTTCTTGCTTAATGGAAACTGCTTTAGAAGAACAATGAAACAAGTTTGGTTGATCTTAGTTTAAAATAAGATGTTCTCATTCGATCACAATCAGAATAAAGAGACAGTGATCGTCGAAATGCGCATCTGGTGCAGTTGAAAGTGTATCGTTGGTGCCTTTTACAGACGCTATTGAACTAATCAATTCACATTTTTTTACATTTTGAGGAATAGCGTTAAACTTTTTTAAAAAGATAAAACAAACTACAGTTATTTTTTTCACCAAAACAAATTTGGCTTGAACTAACGAATACAGGAAATTTATCATTAAATCTGACAGCAAACCAGCAACACACGAAGGCATTTTTGTGCTAGTTGAATAAGATTTTAAAAACCGTCAAACCTTGAAATATATTAACATCTATGTGGTTATTTGATTAAATTTTAAGTTCCTGACAAATAATATTTTTTTAAATGATTTTCGCAATATATTGGTTATTTTCTTCAAATAAATACTAAAAATTAACGTTGAAAACAGTAATGAACTGGACATGGGTTGAAATTTCAATGATACTAACAGACTAATATAATTTTTTTGTACAATAAATAGCCATAATTCAGGTATTGTTCAAATAAGAAACTTAAGATGAAAGCATCCCCATTGTTTTCAGTTTAACTGCAGAATTGATGGAAATTTGAATACACAATGGCAAACTATTATCTGGCAGGATTAAGCTACTTACAATGTTTCCAAATCCGCTAAACCATGAAATAAATCAGCATGTAGCGTGGTTATTTTGTTGTTGTCTATGTACCTGAAAAATAACATTTTTGAAATGATTTTTTGCATTGCATTTGTCATATTCATAAAAGGAAATATATGTGCGTAGAAACTGAAAGCAACTGGAAATGTTGCGGTTTGATAACAAATTGATATAAAGCATACACACAAAACATTGTCCTTCAGACAGTTTTATGGCATAATGGATAATGAATTTGATTACAAACATAAATATATCTGTCATCATATTCACACCAGCTATGTGGATACCAGTTGTTTTCATATTTTAATTCTGATATTCTGATATGTCCTCCATTTTAAAAACTTTAGTTCATCATTTCCATATTGCGCGGAGATATGGTTAAACTAAATTAAGTTATGCAGGTATGAGTAAGCAAACACAAGTTATTTTAAATAATGTCGAAAGCTTGAATATCAGTCTAAATTCGTGTTATTCAGTTACGTAAGTTGTCCTTATTAACCCCATACAATTCTGAACTCATATATTGTATTTTGCACAACGGTTTCATTTGCGTCTTTTTATCAAAGGATTTTTTGAAAAATAATATTGCTTTAAAATGGTTTACCTATCTCATTCAGTAGTAACTAACGACAATTGAGCAAATTTGTGTACCATTTTAGAGTTACAATGGAACAATTATGATTTTAGTTTCTCAAATTTTGATATCAATATTCCGATATTTATCGATACACACTTAATATTAACTTATATAACTTGTTAATCACCCTAATTAGGACAAAATAGAACAGAACAGAATATTATGGAATTCCGTAATTTTTATAGAAATGTTTGAAGAATTATAGTTATTCCCCTTTGATTTATAAGCTGAATTAGCGATTAGAGCTAACTATATTTTTAAACTTGATTTTAAAAAAGAGGGGGGAATAAATGGTATTTATTATCTCGTTTTTTGAAGGTGTATACTTTCTTTAAATAAAACGACAAATCCGACAGCATGGATATCGTCACCTGTGAGATAATCTTAAAATGAAACATTGATGTAAACCGTCAAGAATTTCGTTTATACACTGTAGCAAATTTTGACACAAGATTTGTTTAATAAAAAAAGAAGATGTGGTATGATTGCCAATGAGACAACTATTCACAAAAGACCAAATAACACAGAAATTAACAACTATAGGTCACCGTACGGCCTCCAACAATGAGCAAAGCCCATCCCGTATTGTCAGCTGTAAAAGGCCCAGAAATAACAAATGTAATACAATTCAAACGAGAAAACTAACGGCCTAATTTATGTACAAAAAATGAAGGAAAAACAAATATACAAATATTTAACACATCAACAAACGACAACCAATGAATTACAGGCTCCTGACTTGGGACAGACACATACATACAGAATGTGGCGGGGTTAAACATTTAAGCGGGATCCCACTAACCTGGGACAGTGGTGTAACGGTACAACATAAGAACGAACTATAAAACTCAGTTGAAAAAGGCTTAACTCATCAGATGGATACAAATAGAAATACATCCAACAAAAACACAGAGTGGACGTGGCCGGGTACTTGTACATCCCAACAACAAAAAGACACTAAGTACATATCTGAGAGTACTTGCAGTTACTGACAGCTAGTTCAAAGCCAATAACAACCAATAAAAAACATTATGCATCTCAGACTAAATTATCAATCATTACACATTCAACATCCAATGGATTTAGTGTAAAGACGTCATAAACAGTCAGAGAAAAACATGACCTTGTGCAATGCCAAGATACAGGTACCGACAAATTGTAGATCCATGAATGTGCATATGTATATAACAATAATATTTAGTTTGCTTTTAACTTACTGATACCAAAATCAATATTAATACCAATGAAAACGAAATTCAAAGATCTAATTACAGTGTTGAATTGGTAACCTTTTAGAATAAATTTATTTAAAGGATCGATAAGTTTACCAGGGTCGTTTCTAAATTTCCGGGCACGGTGAACAACATCTCCGTAAAAATGAGGATGTGCTATCCCGTTTGAAATAAGTTTTCTACAGGTACAACCAAACTTCAAAACCAAATCTTTATATCTATGGAAGAATTTAGTAAAGGTTTTAAGTAATTTGTGGTAACGAAATCCCTGACTTAATAATTTACCAGTAATACATAGATTACGTTCATTAAAATCCAAAACGTCACAACAGACACGGGCATAGCGAACGAGTTGTGATATATAAACACCGTAAGATGATGCCAAAGAAACATCAACATTCAAAAAAGGAAAATTAACAATAGGGAACGAAAAACGTCCCTTTTGTCGCAAATTTTAGTGTGGAGTTTCCCGTGTAAAACTGAAATATCTAAATCTAGGGAAGGACAGTTATTACCGTTTACATTTGATTTGTTTAAAGTAAGTTCCTTTGGGTAAATTTCGGCAGTATATTTAGAAAATTCTTGATTATTTAACGAAAAAATATCATCAAGATAACGGTAAGTGTTGTTGAATTTTTCAAATTAAAAGGCTTTTTTATATAAATCTAAGATATAAAAATGATTATTAAAAATTACATTTAAATAATAGTACAAATGTTACTGCACTAGATGCAAATTTCAACAGTTATTTAAGGCCAAAATATCTAAAAATCTAAAGCTTACTACAAACATTTAAGAGTATTTAAGTGTGAAAAATGATATACGCAAATAATTAAACAAAGAAAAAATGCTAGTTCCTTGTGTAATAAACTAAAAGAAATTTAACGGGAAAACTGTCTTCCAAAGAAAAAAATTTTTTGTACAATACAATACAAAAACATTTTAGAAGTCTACCGTTATACTAGAAGCACGGTGGAGTGAGTGCCCACTTTTATCTATTTATGATTGCAGTGAGTAGATGAGACATTAAGTATTCCACCCTTTTTATATATCATAAAAATTAACAAACATATCTTTGCATATATTTTTGACAACAAAGAAAACCTTACTATGGTAAATGCAAACTGATTGCTTTCATAAAGTCATATTTATATCATTTAGAGAATTAGGATAGATCTCGATTTAATCAATTAACCAATAATTGTTGACATGAGGTTTTTTTTTTTTAACTATATCAATCGTCATTTTTATAGAATGTGAGAATACTTGAAAAATAAACAAATGTAACGCATTAATTTGCTTCGCAAGTGTGTACTATAAACACGATAAAATAAGCAGAAGTAATTATGTTAGGTATGTCAACATTCAAACACAGAAACAGAGAAGTCTAGTATTGACCAAAGAAATTTTAGTGCTGAAGATTTAAAGTCTAGCGCTGAAGATGTAAAGTCTAGCGCTGAAGATCTAACGTCTTGCACTAAAGATTAAAAAATCAGCGCTGAAGATTTGAAGTGTAAAGTCTACCGATGAAGATGCAAAGTCTAGCACGGAAGATTAAAAGTCCAGCGCTGAAGATTTTATGTCCATTGCTAAACATTTAAAGTCTAACACTGAATATGTTAAGCCCTGCGCTGAGGATGTAAAGTCGTGCGCTCTAGATGTAAAGTCGAGTACTGAAGATGTAAAGTCTTGCACTAAAGTTTAAAAACCAGCGATGAAGATTTAAAGTCTAGCGTTGATGATCTCACGTCTAGCGCTGTAGATCTAAAGTCTAGCACTGAAGATTACAAGTCAAGCGCTGAATATTTAAATTCTTACACTGCCAATTTAAAGTCATGCGCCCCGGATGTTAAGTCCAGCGCTGAGGATATAAAGTCCAGCGCTCTAGCTGCAAAGTCTTCAGCGTTATACTTTACATCATTAGCGCTATACTTTACATCATTAGCGCTTGTCTTTACTTAATTAGCGCTTGACCATTAAAACAACAACTCTTTATTTGTATGAGACCAACAGGTCTCCGTACATTTATATTCGACTTCCAAAAGAGTTTCTCAACTAAATACAAACGCCAATCTTTATTGTCTTGATACGAAAAGAATGTGACAAATACAATATATTTATGTGTGTATGTATGTGTATAGTAATTTAAGTCCATATCACTAAAAGCTGGTCGATTTTCTTTAAATCGTTAAAACAAATTTAAGATTTGTTATAACAATTTCTAAATAAGTTATTACGATTAAAATTGGAAATAACGTTCATACAATGTCTATATATTCATGAATATCTTATTTTTATGATTATGAATCTTTCAAAATTGTGTGGTACATGTATCTTATTGTATCTTATTATAAAATTCGTTTCAACAAAAATTAGTCCTGATGAATCCTAAAAAGCTTTATTTCGAAGTTTAACCTGGGATAATGGATTAATTAAAATACTGGAAAAAATATTTATCCACTATCAGATTTCATTCGGAAATTACAAATTTAATGCGTTATTCTTATTCAAAATTTAATAAAAAATAAATCTAAGAAATTCAAACGGTGCTTTTGGTTAAAATTAACATTTTCGAGCCAAAACCTGGTGGACAAATATTGCTCAATAGATCATGTAGAATTAACTGTCATTTTGCACCAGTAAAATTACCTAAAAGACAGAAATTCAATGCTTCTTTTGGTGATAACGTTTCTCTTCGAAATCGATTTATATTGAATGAAGTGTATGTGTTTGAGGAGGGAGGGGGCACGAAAGTGACAATATGCAAAGTATTTTTAGATTTGAAATTAAAGTAAAGTCTAGTGATTCAAGAGATGTGTCCTCTCGGCCTCAGAACCAGACGAACATGTATTCTTAAAAGTTTGTATTTTGTTTGTTGATATCATAAGTATGGCAGTTGTTGTTTAAATTCTGTTACGGCAAGAAATCACCTTTAAATTGTAGCCAACAAAAGACACAAATCAACATGATCAATAATAAAACTTAACAAGATTTATTATTCAATTTTACAAGAAATATTATACAAATTGAAATGTCAACTGAACTGTTAAAATACATGTCCGATTCTTTGTCTTTTCTTTATCCGGAATTCTTCTCTTTTCGTTGTTACGGGTATCCAAACAGAATATTAAGTCCAATAAGTCACAATCTAGTATGATGTTCGTAAATAAAAATGTCAATGTAACAACTCCAGATAACTTCGGAGAATATTAATGTCTAATCTGAAAGTCTAACTTTAGTGTCTGTATATATATAGTTGTCACGGATATCTCTAGAACACTAGGGAAGAGACACTCCTAGAAAACTGTAGAACGGAAACTTCTAGAATACGGTAGAAGTTTGAATTACACATCGTTGATTATGATCATTCCAGAATCATTAGGTTAATCAAACAGAATTTTTAATCATTCCATCACTATCTATGATTGTTCCAGTAATTTCTAAACTGCACAGTTATAAAATTATTTTGTAAACGACTATAAATATTATGTAAACATATTATACATGTTATAAGGCAACACAAAACAAATTAGGTGAAGATCAATAAATATAATAATTAAAATATCATAACACCTCCCCCCTTAAAAGAAGTTTGAGTGTAACGAGACCTTTCATGAACAATATATACAAAAATATTTAGTACATGTATGTATACAGTGTTTTAATAAGATCTAGATAAAGCATCTGCTACTACATTATTTTTGCCTTCAATATGTTTTACAATAACATCATATTTCTGTAACAATAAACGCCACCTAGTCAACCTCTGGTTCTTGTTTCTCATTCTTTGTATGAAGGTGAGAGGATTAGGACCAGTATAAACAAGAATAGGGTGTAAAGTGGGAAACACTCTTAGAAAAATATAAGATAGGTTTTTCAAATCGTTGTTTTGTTCACACATCGTTGTCAATATAATGGAATTTTATGCGACTGTTATATAAGTGAGAGGTTAAGCTAGCTACAAAACCAGGTTTAATCCACCATTTTCTACATAAGAAAATGCCTGTGCCAAGTCAGGAATATGACAGTTGTTATCCATTCTTTTGATGTGTTTGAGCTTTTGATTTTGCCATTTGATTACGGACTTTCCGTTTTGGATTTTCCTAGGAGTTCTGTATTTTTGTTATTTTACTTTTTTCTCAACATTGTCATCCGTCTCTTGATATAAAACGGCTCCAACTCCTACATCACTGCATCAACGGCAAGTTTGAATTGCCTTTTCAAAGTCTGGAGTGATCAGAACTGGACCGTTAATTAAAAGTGATTTGCTTTTTTCAAAAGCGTTTTTTACAATTATCACCACAGATGAATTTAGAATCTTTCCGTAAAAGATGAGTCAATGGTTGAACAACATGAACAACAGTAGCAAAATTTGAGCAGAATTTCCTGTAAAATCTAATTATGCCTAAATATCTGCCTATATATGTTTTTTATTTGTAGGAGGAGGACATTTGGTAATTGCATCCACTTTAGCCATAATAGGTTTCACTTGACCTTGGCCAACTGTGTGACCTAAATAATCAACAGTGTCCTCACAAAATTCACTTTTACAAGATTAACAGTCAAATTTGATTGTGACAATCTATCAAAAGTATCATATAAATGTGTTAAATGCGCTTCCCAGCTGTCACTCCATACAATAAGATCATCAATATAAGTATAACAACAGTCTAAATCTTTTATAACATCATTGATCATTCTTT
This sequence comes from Mytilus coruscus, assembly GCA_017311375.1. Classification (NCBI taxonomy): domain Eukaryota; kingdom Metazoa; phylum Mollusca; class Bivalvia; order Mytilida; family Mytilidae; genus Mytilus; species Mytilus coruscus. The sequence goes on along the minus strand of JAASAO010001097.1, from coordinate 12,837 downwards.
GAAATGTAGCTGGAGCACTTTTCATACCAAATGGCATGACAGTATACTTAAATAAACCGTCTGGTGTTACAAAAGCTGATAAATGACCAGCTCTCTTTGTCAAAGGTACACTACTGGACGAAAAAACAACTGTCCATACCAGTAACAGTCTTTGTACGACTGACTTAGTCTGTGGAAGACTAAAGAGGACTGTCAAATCAGCTGATACAGTTAATTCATGTCTGTCCCAACACTTTTATGGGTTGTGAAAAACATTAAATGCTACCAACGGTCATTTTAGGACTGTTGCAGTGGTTTACGGCGTTGTCACAGTCAAATTCTATTTATAACAGTCTTTCCGAAAGTTGTGGCAGTTGTATAATGTTTGTCCCAACCTTTTAATAGTTGGGACAGTTGAAATGTGTTTGTGTCAACTTTTCAGACGTTGATGCAGTCAAAAAATGTTCGTTACAATGTTTTAAGAGTTGTGACAGTCGTTAAATGTTCGTTACAACTTTCTAAAGGTTGTTACAGTCATTAAATGTTTATTACAACTTATAAAAGGTTGCCACAGTCGTTAAATGTTTAAAACAAACATTTCATAGGTTGATACAGTCGGTAAATGTTTAATACAAATATTTAAGCGTGACGGTTGCGACTGTAAAAAAAATTTTTACACGTCTCACGTGCACTTTCTTAACTGAGATTTGATACAAGATAAATGGATAAATTTATTTCATTTAAGTGTCACGTATTGATAATACAGTTGTGAAATTACCCATAATTTAAATTATTATCATCTATTGTTGTTTTTTTTTTTTTTTATTTAATTATTTTGCGATCGTTGTATATGTCTTTTGTCGTTTTCCGTTTATTGTCATGGCATTGTCCGTTCATTTTTGCCGGACTTCAAGTGTCTTGTGCGTTTGACTTTCCATCTTTATTTGTTATTGTGTCTATTCAAGAGCCTATAACTTGTTTTACATACCAGAAGCCTTCGTTAAAAAAATAAAGTTTAAATATTATTGCAGAAGATGGCTAATATCAATTCATTCAAATTTATAGGTTTGATAAATTATCATGAAAATGTTACGTCGGTGTACCTAAAGTAAATTTAAAGAATATGATTAAGTTACATATATTACATGTATACAGCATAATCTCAGAGAGCATAATAAAGCTGGTTTAATTTTAATTACTATCCATTAGGGACATTTTCCGATGATAATTAATCAAATCTGTCAAGTTTTATTAAAAACGGAAAATAATTCTTCACCCGTAAACGATTTAACGTTACCGTACCCTCTTTATTTTGGTTGCATTCATGTCGGCAGCGGTTCGGCAAACTGTATTTTACACAAAATCTTAGACATGGTAGAAGGGAAACTACAGTACAATATAAGCGGAGCTGAAAATTGCAATCGGTGAGTAGAAATGAATAATATTTCAAAGCATGTCTAATGGTTAACATTTATAAATTTTGACTTGGATGGAGAGTTGTCTCATTAGCACTCATACCACATCTTGTTATATCTAACTATCAGAATAATCACGGATCCAAGATTTTGTCTTTTTGAAGGGAAAATGTGCACAAATGTTACATTATTTGTGCCTACAGATATAAATCGACTTTCTATATCACCGCACTCGTGCATAGTAGCCTGTTACAATGCAAAGTTAGAATTTGGGCTTGTTAAAAAATTGTTCCTGAGATTGGAACCCCCCTTTTTTTTGTGAAAGATCATTCATCAATGCATTAAAAAGGGGACATATAGTTTGAACCCCGATTTATGCTGGGTTGGGAGGCCCCCTTTTTTTAAATGGCTGAATCCACCCCTGTTCATTGTCTTAGTGTTAAAACCTAACATGTGGGGCAGTGGTTTTGTGCCAGATGGCCAATAACAGGACCTATACATATTGTATGTTAATTTAGATAGCTGTCTCTCCCTAAATTTGCATGACACATTTGTCACTGGATTTTTTATAACCAACAACCAACCAATTTTCACATGTACATATTCATATAATTGCGCTGCTAACTTGTTGTATAAGTATTTCCCTTGTTTTACTAAATTACCCGTGTAGGTGATGTACAATAATTGCTTTATATTATTTATATAAAATATTAAATAGAATTTTAGAAAATTCAAGTTAAACTTTACTACAAAGCAAATATTCATATAAAAAATGTTGTGGAAATTTTATTGACTTATTTATCAAGAATGCATTTTAATATATTTTCAAATAATTCCTGAGTCATGGACAACAAAACATGAATATATTTTAATAATAATATAATATAAAGCATCGAAAGTGAATATTTATTAGATGGTTCAAATGAATATTAATCATCAATATAAAACAATATTATTAGATTAATGTTCCTGAAACAATGCACAGAGTCATAACAGTTGCCATTTAAAATCAGTTAATTAAACAAAATTAGTTAATTGTTTCATGTCCCTAAGGATTCATATTGAATAAGTGTTGTGGAGGTTGCATCTTTTCTCAAAATGAATTATAACAATGACTAAAATATCTATAAATATTTCATCATGTAATAGTAGAGGGACGAACTCTGCACATGGCACGCAGATGTGTCTTATATTATCAATCCAAAGAACTATTAATCAAATTGAAGTGGCCTATAAAACTATATATTTTCATGTGAACTCAGTTTTTATATAAATTGTGCCCTGTTAGCATGGTTAGTCGAAATTCATTTATGCCTTTTACTTGTTTTGGTTTTGGGATGCTGTCTCTTGGGGCATATACCCAACATCTCCTTTTAATCATGTTTTGGAATTGGCATGAATGGCCATCCACATCAACAAATATGTTATATGCGCATAAATGTTATCTAGCATTGTCTAGTTTTAACATTCAAGTGTCTTTTAATTTATTCCACCATTAAAGGACTTTCTATTCATCAGTTATATTTTTTACATGTGTTAAATTGTGTTTTGGTTACTTTATTGTTGGGTTGCTGTATCATTGATATATATCCCACATCTCCTTTCGTCATGCTCATTTACATCTGACTGCAGTTTTTTTTTTTTGCCTTTTCCAAATGATAAATATTTGATTTATATTCATTTTATGTTTAACCTTCAGAAATGTTCAGTATGTGGGGAAAACAAATACAAAGAATCTATCTGTAACAAAAAAATTACATGGTCTAAACTTAAGTATATTATGAAGCTTAAACTATTTTTTATAGATATTAAGTTAACAAGTATTAAGTTGTCACAAAATTGGCTTAGTTAACTCCATGGTATGTCTCAGAATTTAGTTTAAAAAAACTAAAATTCAGCTTCAAAATAAACAATTATAAAAATATATTTACTGAACATGAATTCATGACCATGACTGCATGTGTAAATGTGATATTGATTTAGAATAGGTAATAATCAGAATGTTAACACTGAAAAGGTAATAATCAGTACTTCTTACATGTCTTATATACATTTAATATGTAATAAACAGATTAAGACACAACAGTTTATTGCCTTGAGGGGTGTATATTAAACTGTCAAGGGCATTGAAGATGTCCTCTTCAAATTATGGATAATTTCATAATTAAAGCTCTGATTGAAAATTTTAGAAAAAAAATGAAACAACAGGATATAGTTTTATTCTGGTATTTTGGATATATATATATATATATAATCTAGGTTTTAAAAGTTATCTAAGTATTGATTAATCAACATTAACATGGGTAAATAACTAAAATTAAATTAATAAATATAAAATATGTTGTCTGGGGTAAATAAACTGCAAAGCATTATTTCATCATGTTAATACAAGCTGTAATAAGGGAATAGTATACTGGGTAACATTAAAGATGTCAAATTAAACTCGAGGTTTTATTTTTATATCATGTATATAAGAAGGAAATATAAGCTTTTTTAGGTTGCTTAGAATGTTAAAAGAGAGGGTTAATGTTGGACAAAGATTCTACATCTACATGATTTACCTAAAAAAAGATTTATTCATTCATGACACAAAGCTCCTTTTATCATTGTTTATGCACTAGACAAAAGGAAAGTATAAAGGGTAGCAACAGTGCATTTTTCTTTTCTTTCTTTTTCATTCTTTAAACCGAACTCATCTTTGTAGTACAAATGTAATTTATTTCCTATCAAAGTGATCAAAAGAAATCACCTGTTGCAGTTGTTTTAGAGAAAAATAATTATGTCTGACTTTAAAGAATAGATCAAAACAAGTATGGTGCTAGCCTCAATTAGACAGCAACCATTCATTGTGAAGAACACACCTAAGAAAACATTAATGTAGAAAGAAAGACAAAATCTCTTTTAGAAATAGAACCCCAAAAAAGGTTTTATTCTTCTTGCTATATTTGACATATAAATTCAATTGTATAAGTCATTGAACTTTGTTATCAAACAAAATAGGATCGCTAATTTTCTTATAGATAAATACAAGTAAATATATACAATATTCTTGATATTAGATTAGTTTCAGTAACTTTATTCTTAATGTATATTTTTTTTTTGTAGAATTAACATTGGTTTGAGTATGATTCCCAGCCAGATTATGAAGCCAGCATAGAGGAAATATATATATGGATGTTACTAAGGAACTCTCATAGCTGCAAATTGTGAAACAGTGGATTAAGTCATAATTTGGTATTACTTACTTATTGGCTTTTGCTTTTGGAAATGACAAATAGGGCTTGTGAACAGCACACAATATCACACACCTATAACCCCCACAAAAAAAAATTATCTTCAATTTTGACCCCATTTTAAAGAAAAAACCCTTTTACATCCAAAATAAAATTTTACCAACATTTTTGTGTGATTTTAACTTCAAAATTAAGAAGAAAAAACACACTTTGCATTTATACCCCATAAAAAAATAAAACATTTTTTTGTAAAGAGCACACCAAAACCTTAATCCTGGGTTTTTTTATAAAACTCATTTTTTCCCCTAAGGGGAGTAGTATAGTACTTGAACGACCCCAGCGCCCCCCCAAAAAAAAAAAATTTGACCCCAAAAATTACCCTCATTTCAAGTAAAGAGCCCTTAATTTTATAAAAAAAAAAAAAACACCCAAAAAACACCAAATTTTCTTACTCCCAAAAAAAATTTTTTTTTACTTTTTTATAAAAAAACGTTATTAAAAACACCCAAAAAAACAACAAAAAAATTCCAAAAAAAAATAAATAAAAAAACCGGGAGAACTGACAGAGAAAGAATTCTGTGGGATTTAAGAGAAAAAATAATTTCCCCAGTGCACCCCAACCTTGATTTTTAATTAATTTTATCAATATAGTCTAGTAATAAAACGGATCAATACGACTACAACAGTGATTACGCTTTTAACTGAAACGCAATCGATTTTACAGAATTAATAATTTATAGTTGTAATATTGAAGGTTGCCTGGGTGATGTTAACATATAACAGAACGTTTATTAGGAGAGAAGACGTGTTTTTATTAATGTTGCAAGAAAGTTTAATTTTACCTTCTAATCAGTGTATTCCAGGGATGTGGTCAACGGAACAGTCTGTTATTATTACTGAACATTCGAACTATTATGAACAAATGACATTAGTTGTAAAACAAATTATGGAAAGCGGACCTGATGCACCTAAACCTTCTTTGCCAAAACGGCCAAAGTCGAAATTGATTCATTATTTACATGCAAAAAGAAAAAACATTTGACCCCAAGGAACTCCATGATTATCTTCGTTTTAGATGTGTGGATCAGTGTGGGATAAATAAACAGTTTATCGTTGAGGACATGTGAAATCGGGGACACTACAAAAGAAGAACTCCTGGATATATTAAAACGTGCAACAAGACAAATACAGAGGTGTGAGGCACAAATGCTTTTGTTTTATATCAAGTTCGGTACCTTTTGGAACAAGTCAAAGCTTGGCACGAGAATGAATACAACAAAATACAATTCAAGAATCATGGCCTGTTTGGTTAAAACAAATGCATGTTATTCAGATAGACATGCAAGAAGGCTAAGGAATCTCTAGGGTTCTTAAAGATTATCCCTTGTTCGGTTTGGTTGGATTGCCAGTTTCCTATTTCACCACTGGTAAATTAAAGGATATTACAGAAATGCTTTCCATTCCAACATATGCTGAATACTGGAAACAACCACTACCTACGACAACCAACGAAATGCCTCAATCACAATAAGACAGTTATTGATCAACGGACATGCATGTCCGCCGAACAAAAGGTGATTCATGATGTATGAACTATTGATGAAATATTGATCAGACTGTTACTAGATCTCTTAGCGGACATGCATGTCCGCCGAACAAAAGGTGATTCATGATGTATGAACTATTGATGAATCCGTGTTGACTAGAAACCTAATTAACAACCAACAATTAACTGATAATGGATTTTGTATTTCTACATACCTGAGTGACTGTTATATGTACATGAATGATAATGTGTAATTTTGCAAATACTTTTACAAATGAGTGTTATAATAAAGATTTAAAACTTAGTCATTTGTAATTCTTGTTCATAGAAAGAACCTGTTATTTCTTCGCCTTTAAATCAATTATTTTATAAGTAAAAGGAATTGTATTTAAAACTTTTCAATTACAAATATTTCTTTAGTCCAACGAGTAGTATAACCCTTTTCAAATTTACCCTTTTTTTGTTATTCTTACTCTATCTCCGACTTCGAATTTAGGTTTTTAATTTTCTCTTCCTTTTCTGGATATAAATTTTTATACACTGTTAATTCATTTTTAATTTACTTGCTTGAACAGGTGTCATTTTAATTGAAGAATGTACTGTATTATTATAATTTTTAACTAATTTATCTAATATATCATAATATTTTAAAGTTTCATTAGCAGTAAAGTATTTATACATATGTTGTTTCATTGTTCCTATCCATCGTTCCACTACACTGGATTTTTCTTCATTCTCAGTTGAATATAACTTTATGTTATTATCTTTTAACAATTCTTTTACTTGTCGATTATAAAATTCGGATCCTTTATCTGACCAAATATATATTGGTTTTCTTTCTTTAAATAATGTTTTAAATGCTTCACTCACTGCTACTCCTGTTTTATTTTTCAAAGGGCTTAACCAACCATATTTACTAAAACATCTATAACTGCTAATAAATATTTATAGTGTTTATTTTGTTTTGAATATGGTTGCATATCTATTAAATCAACTGCCCATGTTTGATCTATTGAATGAACATAAACACGTCTTTTAGGAAAAGATTTTACAACTCTATGATGTAGTTCATCTGCTAATTTATTTGTTAGATTTGTTTTAGACATTTTGAAGTAACTAAAATGTTTTCTTAAAAAATGGAGGCAAAAAAGGATAAAATTTTATCCAAGCGAGGAGATTCATATAAACTTGTTTTGACAAAAGAATATAAACATAAAGCAAGTATTTATGTATTTAATTATAAAATTAGTCTAAAGGATGAAAAACAAGAAACATTTACAAATGCTTTTGATCACATGGTAGACTATTCCATAAAAGATTACCCTAATGGAAGAATTAAAATAGTACCTATTCATGAAATCATAATTACTAAACATAAAAGCTGGCCTATAAGAACATATAATACAGTTAAAAAGTTATTCATGGATCAAATGGAAAGATTATTAAATAGTGCTGAAGAATTAAATTTAGAAGAAGTTATTTTTGAAGTTACTATTATACCCAATAAAAGAGGAAAAGGTAAAGCTTTAAAAATATTAGATGTCATAAATAAAAGAAGTATTATCAAAATAAAAATGATGATACAATATGTTTATCAAGGGCAATTGTAACTTCTTTAGCTTCAAATAAGTTATTAAAAGATTTTACAGATTCTCAATTAAAACATATCAATGAAAGTAGACCATTACTAAAAGATTAGCTGAAGATTTGCATGAACAATCAGGAGTAGAAATAAAAGAAGAAGGAAATGATTTGGAAGATTTAAAAGCTTTTGAAAATTATCTTAATATTAGGATAATTGTTTTACATCAAATAGTACAGAATATATTGTATATGATGGTAATGAAGAATATAATGAACAAATATATTTATATTATCATGATGAACACTTTGACACTATAACAAATATAACAGGATTTTTAGCTAAACGTAGGTTTTGTAAAGTATGTTTAATTGGTTATACTGAACAACATACATGCAAAGATAATACAGTAACAACTATCAGAAAACAACATATTTGTGATAAATGTAACAAAACATATACAGGTAAAATCACAAATGTGGTGAAAAATATGTTTAATATGTTATGAAAATACACGGAAAGTAATGAAGAACACTTATGTTATATGAAACCATCAGTACCAAAACAAGTAAAAATAATAAATATATATATTTTGATTTTGAAGCAAATCAAGAAACAGGAATACATATAATGAATTTTTGTATAGCTTACGATTTAGAAAATATTTATTGTTTTAAAAATAACTATGTAAAAGTATTTAAATGTGATTTCAATATTGATAATTTAAACTTGTTAAAATTAGACATAGATGATTGTTTTAGTGATGTAGAAAAATTAAATATGAAACCCTATAGGAAATTCTGTAATAGACAACTTTTGTAAATATTTCATAAGAGATAAATTTAAAGACTACACTTTTATTTCACATTATGGAAAAGGTTATGATATGCAACCGATTTTAGGATACATTGTTAAAAATAAAATTGAACATAACATAATTTCTTCTGGACTAAAATTAACAGCTATATTTATTAAAGGAATAAATTTAAGATTCATAGATTCTATAAATTTTACATTATGTGGATTAGCTGCTTTCCCAAAACATTTGGATTTGTGGGTAACAAAGGTTATTTTCCACATTATTTTAATACAACAGAGAATCAAAAATATGAGGAATTTATCCTGATAAAGAATATTTTGGTTATAATACTATGACAATTAAAATAAAGAATTATTTGATGAATGGTATAATAAAGTTAAAGAAAAGAATTTAAATTCTATAAAGAAATATTTTATTATTGTCTATTGGATGTTTTAATTCTTGCCAAAGGTTGTACCTTATATAGAAAATTATTTTAAATATAACCAATAATTGTATTGATCCATTTCAATATATTACAATTGCTCAATGTTGTACAAAAATATTTAAAACATTAATGTTGACAAATGAAACAATTGGAATTCACAAAAGATGACAATTAAAGAAGTACATTCACAAAATCAATACAATGGTTAGAGTATATTTCTTTAGAATATAATATAATGATTCAACATGCTAAAAAGGAGGTGAAAAGAAATTATTCATTAATAATAAATGTTATAAAGTCGATGGTTATTATTATGATAGAGAAAATAAAATGCGTAATGTTTATGAATTTTATGGATGTTATTGGCATGGATGTACAAAATGTTATAGTCCTGAAGAAATATGTAAAAAGATAGAAATAAAAAACTATGAAAGAGTTATATGACCAAACTAAAGAAAGACTTAAAACTATTGAAGATTATCTAAAACCAAATGTAAAATTCATACAATATGGGAATGTGAGTTTGATCAACAAAAATATCCTGAAGTTGATCCACATTTAAAACCTATTGATAAAAGAGATGCATTTTATGGAGGAAGAACAGAAACTATTCAATTATACAATAATCTTTCTGATTTAAAAGGTAGATATGTAGATTTTTGTTCTCTGTATCCATCAGTAAATAAATATTGTAAATATCCTATAGGACATCCTATTACATATACAGATATTTCTGTAGATGATTATATAAAAATAATTATTTCGGAATAATGAAATGTAAAATATTACCACCTAAAGGATTGTATCACCCTGTTTTACCTTATAAACAATTAACTAGTGATAATACACATAAATTACTTTTTGGATTATGTAGAACATGTATGAATAAAATATCTTTTAAATGTAAACACATAGATGATCCTACTTTAAATAAACATGATAAAATACATGAAATAAAAAGATGTAAAGAATGTAAAATATTAAAATGAAAATGTATACATTCTAATGAGGAAAGAGTTATAGTAGGAACTTGGTCTACAATAGAAATAGATAAAGCAATAGAAAAGGTTATAAATTACAAAAATATATGAACTAGAACATTTTGAAAAAACATCTACAGATATATTTAAACTTTATGTAGATACGTTTATGAAATATAAACAAGAAGCTTCAGGATGTAAATGTGATCCTAAATATTGTAAAATGATTGTAAAACGATAAAGAATGTAAAACAAAAATACAATACATTATAGATAATACTGCTTATGATCTAGATATTGACAAAGTTAAGTACAATTCAGGATTAAGATTTATAGCTAAAATATGTTTAAATAATTTATGGGGACATTTTGGTATGAGAGATAATTTTACACAAAAGAATATTGTTTTTCTTTAGAACATATAACTAAAATAGTATTTAATGAAAAATATAAAGATATAAGTACTATGATATTAGATGAAGATATTGTTTTAACAGAATATAAAAATAAAGAAGAATACTCTAAACCTAATCCAAGTGTAAATGTTTATATAGCTTTGTTTACAACAGCACATGCTAGATTAAAATTATACGAACTATTGGATATTCTTCAAGAAAGAGTTTTATACATGGATACAGATTCTTGTATTTATAATGATGATGGTTCTGAAGCTTGTAAAAAATAGAAAGTATGATGGGAAATAAATTAGAGATTTAACAGATGAAATTGTTTCAAAACATAACGCTAATCATATAAAACAATTTATATCTGCTGGTCCAAAAGATTATTCTATGAAACTAGATACAGAAAAACTAGTTAGCTGTTGTAAAGGTTTTAGATTAAATGCTGAAGTAGAAAAAAGATTACATTAGATAAAAAATAAAAATAGTTACTGATGAAAATGAAAATATGAAACTGTTAAATATAATAATATAAAATAGGAAAAGATCATCAACTTAAAACAGTTAAACAAGTTAAAGCTTATGATTATATGTTTGATAAAAGAATGGTATATTGTAAAAATGAAAATTTAATTAGAAGTTTTCCTTATGGATATTAAAAAATATATAATTTAAATTTTTATTTTAAAAAATAAAAGACTAAAAAATTGATTGAAGCTTATACTGAGAAAGATGATCATGACGCTAAAGTTATATTAGGAAGAATAATGTTATCAGATTATCAGATATGTTGTTTAAGAGATGATGGAGAATGTCCTTTGACTCCAAAACAAATGGAAGTAATGGAAAAGTTTGATGGTAAAAAGTTATCTAAGTTTCCTCCTGGTTGGGATGCTTTTATTAGACCAGATAAAGTTTATGAATATGTTTTGAAAACCATGTCCTGAAATTTCTTTTAAGAATTTTTATTTTATTTTATTATTTCTCTATACCCTAAAACAGAAAAAGTACAGGAATTAGGGACTCTAATTTTATCAATTTTTCTTATTTTTCCAATTTTCATACAAACGTAAATTGTATTTATTTTTATTTTAATTTCCAAACAATAAAACCAGTTAATGTCATACCACCAACAACAAATGCAATCTCTATTTTTCTGGTCTTCTGATGGAGTATAAAATCACTTAATGTAGGTTTAGGTGATAATGAAGTTAATTTTTTATTCGTGACACGATAGTATAGTTTCATTGCCTGGTCAACTTCATCAAAAGTCTGAACCGCATGATGTTCCTTTTGTAATTGTTCATTTATAAAATCTAATCTTTGTATTCTTTTTTTATTCCATTCTGATTGTGCTTTTTCTAATTTTTCTATAGCTTTATCATGTCTTATTTTCTCTTCATTTGCATTACTACCCATATGTGAAAATAAATAATTACTCCCTGAAAATGCAAAAGCATTTGTTATTGCCCCACCAAGCATCATTGTTAAAGCACTTGCCATTTTATAAAAACAAAAATTACTTCATGATATCAGCAGGTATAATACCTTGCTTAATCAACATATCTTTTGTTGCCATTGCAAGTAATATATCAATGGATAACATTACAACATCATTTACATTAAAATCTACTTTTGGTGCTGGTCTCCTTAGTACCTTTTACCTATTTCTGCATATCCAACTGTTAACAATGTTTCCACTCCAGCATGATATAACATATTTGCTATTTGTTTTCCGTCTTTTGAGTTGTCATTTTAATGTACTAAATTTAATTAAATTCAAAAGGATCAATTTCTTTCTTTTGTTTTTCTGGTTTTGTTATTTCTTTAATCATTCTTTCTGGTTTCTTACTTTGGTTGTAAAAACAATCCCAATCCAACAATACTTATAGGAAAAAGTACAAATTTGTAATCAACTAGGAACTGGAGTGTTTCTTGACAGAAGGATATGTTCGTTTGATTCATAATCTGTTTCTGTATCAGAATCTTTTGTTATTTGTTTGATTTTGAATTTTCTTTTTAATTTTTCCACTTCTTTTTTCTCAATTCTGCATTTCTTATTCTTACTTCTGCACCTTTCTTACCAGCAGCTACTCTTTTGGGTCTTTTGGTTTGGGTTTTTAAATACTTCTTTTTTCTTCTTTGTTTTCTTTTTGTTCAGGATTTTCATTCATCATTTTTATGTCATTATTTTCATCTTTTTTCGGAAATCGAGCGAAGCGAGTGGTTCGATATGTCTTGCTGTTGTTAATATTGCAGTAAAAGGAGCAAGATACATTCCATATCTATAGTACAGTTCACAACATGTATTAGTTAAAGCATTATTGATAAAAGGATCTTCCTCTAAGTCTTGTATTAAAATTGGTGGATTAACAACTTTGAAAACTTTGATACACCCATGACATATAAATTTATAAAAGAGTTTCCTAATGTCTTGGTCATACTAGCTCCCAA
>JAASAO010000845.1:0-31136 GCA_017311375.1 Mytilus coruscus | reverse complement strand
AGGTTTATGGTCGACCAAATTTTGTCTGACCTCGTGACATGTTTGGCTCAATACATCCAACAATGGTATTCATTGCATTTATGGGCACAATTGGTTACTGATGATGATGACAGTGTAAACTTTTTATTTCATGGGTAGAAGACCTGGATGTTTCATACCTGTATACAGAGTTCAGATTTACAATACTTCTCTCAATCATATGTCCATTGTCCTTGATTGTCAGGGTTCACCCTTCCTTGAACTCATTTCATGGATCAATGTTCAAGATTAAAGTTTGTGGTAATGTCTATATCATATACTATAATCAATGAGTCAACTATATTTAGTGTATGGAATGATTGTAATATGTATAGGTCCCTCTGGCAGGTTTCATCTGACCTAAACCTCATTTTCATTGTTCTTTGTTCAAAGTTTTCTTGGTAGGGCCTTTTTCTTAGACACTAGAAGCAAAAGGAAACTATAATTGGTGACATGATTGTAAAATACTCATTGCTGCCTTGCAGGTTTAATCTGACCTTGACCTCTATTTCATTGTTGATTGGTCAATGTTAAATTCTGTGGTTATGTCTGGTTTCTCACTATAAGCAATAGGTCAACTATATTTGGTGTAAAATGATTGCACAGTGTACATATCTGTCTGGCAGGGTTCATCTGACCTTGATTGGCTTAAACATGGCTATGACCCCATTTTCATCGTACATCAATCAATGTTATAATTTCAGGGTTAAGAATGTTTCTCAGATACTATAAGCAATAGGTATTTGGTGTATGGAACGATTGCAAGTTGAACATATCTGTACAACAGGGTTGAAAGGACCTTGACCTCATTTTCATGGTTCATTGGTCAATGTTAAGCTTCCATGGGTCCATTCCTCAGATACTTTAAGCATTATGACATCTATATTTGGTGTATGGAATGATTGCAACATATCCGCAGGCAGGGTTTATCTGATCTTGACCTCATTTTCATGGATTATTGGTCAAGTTAAGTTTTCCTTGTTAGGTTGGATTCTTCAATACTATAAGCAATAGATCAACCATATTTGGTGTATGGAATGGTTGTAAGGTGAACATGTCTGTCTGGCAGGGTTCTTCTGACCATGATTGGCTTGACCTCATTTTCATGGTTCATTAGTCAAATGTCAAGTTTTATGGTGAGACCTGTTTCTCAGATGCTATAATCTATAGGTCAACTGTATTTGGTGTATAGAATGATTGTATGGTGTACATGTTTGTCTGCATGAAAGGGTTTGTCTAACCTTGACCTCATTTACATGGATCATTGATAATGTCCATATTTAAGGCAATGTGGTATGATTGCTAATGAGACAAAATATACCAGAGTCTAAATATGTTGGATGTTTGCAACTATAGGACACCATAAGGCCTTCAACAATTAGCAAAACTCATCCATATAGTTAGAAATAAATGGCCACATGACAAAATGTGAAACAAGAAAAGCGAAGGCTTTATTTATGACAAAGCAATTAAAAAAAAAAAACAAAGACAGTCACTGAACGACAGGTACTTAAACATGTTGGCAAGTGCTCATCTCTCCCCCTATTATGAGACAGTGATGTAACAACTGAAGATAAGAAAAAACTGTATTAAATGCTCCACTGGGTGCAGCTTTATACGACCGCAGAGGTCGGAACCTGAACAGTTGGGGCAAGTATGGACACAACATTTAAGCTTAAAACAGCTCTGAATCAGCATATCAAAGAACCCCAAGAATTCAATTTTTGATGAAATCAAACAAAAGTTTAATTTAGGACACTTTGGACCTCAACGTGGACCAATTTGATAACAGAGCCCAAAATCCAAAATCTTAATAATAACAAACTTAAGTTAGAGAACAGAAACGAAAAATTCAGCATTTTTCCATTTGTAAAGTACACAACTCTAGAACAGTAAAAGTGATGCAACCAAAATTAACACTTGATCTGTGTTTTGTGGTAATCAGCATTATGCATAAGTTTCATAATGTTTGGTTGAGGCAAACTAAAGTTAGAGAACAGAAACGAAAAATTCAGCAATTTTAAATTTGTAACGGGGCATTACTCTAGAACAGTAAAAGTGACGCCACCAACATTCAAACTCGATCTGTGTTTTGTGGTAATAAGCATTGTGTAAAAGTTTCATAATATTTGGTTGAGGCAAACTAATGTCTTTTTGATCGAGTTAAACAATTTCAATTGATATTTCATTGTATGTCTTTTTATGCTGTAATGTTACACTACTGTTTCAGGTTAGGGTGAAGGTTGGCACCTGTTAAAACGTTTAAATCGCTGCATTTTTATGCACCTGTCCTAAGTCAGGAGCCTGTTGTTCAGTGGTTGTCGTTTGTTGGTGTGGTTCATAAGTGTTTCTCGTTTTTTATATAGATTAGACTGTTGGTTTTCCTGTTTGAATTGTTTTACACTAGTTATTTTGGGGCCCTTTATAGCTTGCTGTTCGGTGTCAGCCAAGTCTCCATGTTGAAGGCCGTACTTTGACCTATAATTGTTTACTTTTTACACATTGTGACTTGGATGGATAGTTGTCTCATTGGCACTCATACCACATCTTCTTATTAATATAAAGTGAAAGAACGGAAATGCTGAATTTTTTCATTTGTAAAGGGCATAACTCTAGAACGGCATCAGTGAAGCCACCCAGATTCAAACTTGATCTGTGTTTTGTGGTTATCAGCATTGTGTATAAGTTTCATAGTATTTGTTCAGGCAAACTAAAGTTAGAGAACGGAAACCAATTTTGGGATGTATGGACGTACGGACAATGGTAAAACTTAATGCCCCCTCTGCTACAGCAGGGGCATACAAATATATATAGCATTCAGAAAATTAGTTTATACAGAAAAACAAACAAACCTACCACAAAATTCTTTAAACAATTTATCAAAGAAAAGAAAAAAATTATTTCCAAAATATCATTTATCATCAATACAATGTCTTTAAAAAATCTATAAAACTTAACTGTAATTATCTCCAAAATATATAATAATGAACAGTATATTTCAAACTATATTTATACCATCCTACAGAGCTTATCATCAACAATACTTAGGAAACGCAAAACTTTCAAATAAATCTGTCACTCGAATTATAATTGTGGAATTGATTTTACGATCATTTCTTATCATTAATGTAGATTTTCTTGTCAGTCTGGGCATGGTATTTCACAGTTATCATACTGGAAAACAAACAACAACAAAAATTAAAGAAGGCAAATAAATTTTAGATCGTATAAAACACTTAGCGTAATCAAACTTTATATATATAATTAATACTTCCCAATATTTTTTCTTTCATTTGTTGCTAACTAATATCTGCAACTTATTTATCAATGTCAACAACTTTATCTACACAATGTATTGTAATGAAATGTATCCTTTAATACAAATAGATTATTATCTAAAATAACATTTTTTATTAAGATGTAACATTACATAATGTATGGCACAATTGTAATTAAAAACTTTACTTACCTACACTTTCATTTCAACAGATGGACAAAGGTCTTTTTTAATTTCCAAGAGAATTTTCAACCATAAGAAAATATTCAAACATGTTAACAATCTTTAAATAGAACACATTATATGCATACACAATTATCACCACAATTAATATATCTGATAAACTGTTAACACAGAGATATGTCTGGCCTATTTGTTAACTTGATAATGCAAATGTTGAAATTAAAATAGCAATACTTTAACACTTTAACATGTAAGTTATGCAAATATTCAAAGTCAATGAACCATGACTGAAGGTATAGGGCTAAACAATCTCCATGGAAATGAGATGTGCCAATGCTAATACAACTGCAAACCAAATACCATTGACTTTTCATCAGTCGTTCCCTTTAAACACAAACTAAACACAAACATTAACTTGTAAACTATGTAAAAGTTTCAAGGTTAATGAACCATAATGCAGAGGTGGGGTTATATAATCTCCATGGAAATGTAACTTGCAAATGCCAATACATTTGTATACCAAATATCATTGACTTAACATTAGGGTTCATCTTAAACTGACCTAATCATAAACTAATAAATGAAAACTAAGCAAAAGTTTCAAAGTCAATAGACCATGAATGAGGGGGCGTGGCCAAATAATCTCCATGGAAATGAGATATGCCAATGCTTATACAACTGCATACCAAATATCGTTGACCTACCACTAGTGGTTCCCCATAAACTGACCTAATCACAAACTAATACATGTAAACTAATCAAAGTTTGAAAGTCAATAGACCTTGACTGAGGGGTGGGGCCAAATAATCTCCATGGTAATGAGATGTGCCAATGCTAATACAACTGCATACCAAATATCATTGACCTACCACTAGTGATTCACCATGAACTAGACCTAATCAAACACTAATACATTGTTGAAGCCGCGCCGCTGCTGACGCTGGAAACAGCATACCTATGTCTCGCTTTTTGACTCCGTCAAGGCGAGACAAAAAAGCAATCTATTTTAAACTATGACTCAACCATCAGTTGTGCAATAAATCTATAAATGTAGGGCTTAATTAACAATTTATTTTCGCTACCCTCCTATTGTGGTATGGAACCTTGTGCTAAAATTTCTTACACATCCATATACTTTTACTAAAGTTATTGTCTGTGAACCAATTTATTTTCTATGAACCAGTGATGTAAACCACAAAATAGCTCTCTAAAATTAGATATGATGTTATCTTTTTTCAACTATGACCCAAGTTAAATTTTCTAATAACATCTCTGAATTTAGATTCTGAGCAAATATGTAATAATGGCATAGTTTCTGACACAGAATGAATGTGGAATAAGTTTTTAAATAATTTTAAAATTAGACATTTACCAATTATGATCCAATATTCAAATTCTAAATTCATGGTTGGATTCAGCAGATCAAATAACTGCATTGTTTCATTTTTTGTTAAAATCAAACTAAGTTTTTGTTTGGATACTTTGGACCTTTATGGGGTCCAGTTTGAAAAACGGCCCAAAATCAAAAATTTAAAACACTGTTAGATTGCACATATTAAAGAAGACCAATGATTTAATTTTGGAAGAAATCAAACGAAGTTTAATTTTGGACCCAAATTTGGATCAACTTTGAAAACCAAGCACAAAATCAAAAAATCTAAAACACTGTTTTATTGACCATATCAAATAACACAAACAATTTAATTTTTGATGAAATCAAACAATGTTCAATTTTGGACCCCAATTTGGACCATCTTGAATACTATGTCCGAAATCAAATATCTAAATACCACTTAGATTCAGCATATCAGAGAACCCCAACCATTCTTTTTTTTAAATCAAACAAAGTTTAATTTTGGACCCTTTGGACCTTAATGTGGGCTGACCATGACCCAAATCAAAAATTTAAATACATGCTTAGATTCAGCATATCAAAGAACCCCAAAAATTCAATTTTTTTTTAAATAAAAAAAAGTTGTATTTTGGACCCTTTGGACCTTAATGTGGACCAATTTGAAGACAGGCCTCAAAATTAAAAAAATCTAAATATACAATTAGATTCAGCATATCAAGGAATACCAATAATTTAATTTTTAAAGAAATCAAAGGAAGTTTAATTTTGGACCCTTTGGACCTTAAAATATGATTCATTTAAAAACAGACCCTAAAATCGAAATATTAAATACCCGATTAGATTCAGCATATTAAAGGCTCCCAAGAATTCAAGACTTTTGAATTAAGCCCCATTGAAATTGTTAAAAAAATAAGCAATTTATACAAAGTATTGGTTTTGGCTCCTTTTAACTAAACCAATAGGGTCATAACCCCTAAAATCAATCCCAAACTTTACTTTATGGTATAACACCGAGTGGCACAATTAAATAACAACAAATAGACTTATACTCAAGTTATTTATATTCATCCTTAAGTTGACAGAGAGCGAAATAACTTTATTGTTGAAGACTGTATTTGACCTTAATAAAGTCTTAAGTTTCCAAGACAAAACTATCTCACTGATGTATACCTTGCATCTCCTTGGATATCAAGTATTGTGATAAGTGACTAGGTATCTATGTGTAGTTTTTCAATGTGGAATAATTGTATCCTCAGACTAAATAAAGATCCAGTGCTAATAAAACTATTTATTAAAACTAATATATAATATGAAAAAAGAAATATTACATTGGAAAAACTGGGGACTAACAGCTGCATACACATAATAAACATTAAGAGTTATCCCCCTTTTAACATATAAATGAAAATTAATATACAGAAAACTTGGGGATAAGATAAAATTTGATGATAACAGTATACAATTTTATCGAAAAGTCCAAATACAGATGCATAGCAGCTGTAGTCCCAAGTTTATTTCTCCTTTTATTGCCAGTACAACAGTTTAAGACAAGGAAATTGATGAAACTAACTGATTTTGAGCTTGTTGAATTACTCTTGGGCTGGTATGAATATACCTAGTATAACAATCTGATGACCACCTGCCTAATGTTTTAATCAATTGGTCTTCTAATCTTACTTCCTGTGCTGTTGTTGCTGCTCCTATTCTGAAAGAATTTCCATTATAATTTTTGCTTTGAAGACCTAAAGTGTCTGAAATAATTTTGACATGTTTGATGAAAAATTGTCTACTTAAAGGATTGCCATCATCAGAGACAAACAGAGCATCAGATGTAATACTTGACATTTTCTGTCAAAGAGACAAATAATTATTAACAGCAAAGCAAGGACAAATAATTTTTCCACTTTTGTATAAGGGTATAGTAACACCCTGTCTGAAAGGATCTGTTTTAGATTTTTTCAAATGTAACAAAATGTGATCTTCAAAAATTTCTAAATCACCAACACACAAATGTGTTTCCGAGTCAAAATTGCTAAGTATAGTGAACTCACCACAATGCAAAAAAGCAAAAAAAGCTACAACACAAGCTGCCTCTAACATAACGTTGTTAAAAAGACTGAAAAAATTGCTTCTCAATAACATAACCATTTTGTACAACAAAGACATAGTAATTGGCAATCTAGGCCTTTTAACACAACCTTTCTGCTTCTTTTTTAAACCATTTAAAATTGTTTGTAAACATAATAATGGCTTGCCATATTGTTCTAAAGGACTAAATCCTGCATATTGCAGGTAATAATATCTTATACCACATAAATACAGTTTAATTGTGCTATATTTTAAACTTTTATGTTCATTGCAAAAAGCAACAAATCGCATTAACAAAGTTTCTGAAACAGGCGGCATTTCATTTGGAGTCCAGAATGATCCCTGCAATAAGGAGAACTTCTTATATAGATCAAAACCTGTAGTATAATGCGATCTTGTACTATCAGCTACTGAATATTTCCATAAAATATGAAAATCCAATAAAAACGTTATGAAAATATCTGACGACAAAAGGGCACTGCTATTGATCTGAAAGCAGCAAAAAGATGACGTATATCCCAAACTAAGTTGAAAATGAGGCTAACATGATCTAGAGGTACAAAATGGGGAAACCCTAACTTATGACTAAACTGAGATAATCCTTTATATAAACATCAATTATCCAAATAATTGTTAATTGTCAGAAATCAGAAAATCTTAGTTTTTTGGCAACTTTTCAGCCCCTCATTATTAAACAGTTTGGACCATGACCCCTAAAATCAATCCCAACTTTCCTTTTGAAGTATGGAACCTTATAGTAAAAGTTCATAAAAATCCATACTCTAATACACAAATTAAAAATGCTTGTTTTGACCCCTTTTTGGTCCTTAATTACTAAACAGCTACCACAATAACCCCCAAAATAAATCCCAACCTTCCTGTTGTGGAATGGAACCTTGTGCTTAAATTTAATACAGATCTATACAGTTATACTCAAGTTATTGTCTGTGAACCAGACAAATAATTGTTTTTGTTAGGCCCTTTTTGGTCCCTAATTCATAAACAGCTACTATAGTAACCCCCCCAAAATAAACCCCATCCTTCCTATTGTGGTATGGAACCTTGTGCTAAAACTGAACAGAAATCCATACACTTATAATCAAGTTATTGCCTGCAAACCAGAAAAATAGTTGTTTTCAGCCCCTTTTTCGACCCGTAGTTATTAAACGGTATTGGACATGACCCTCCAAAAATCATTGTAGACTTTCCTTTTGAAGTATGGAACCTTGTGGTACAATTTCATAGATATCTATACCTTATACACCAATTATTGTCCTGAAACATGAAAATGCTTGTTTTTGGCCCCTAATTCCTAAACAGCTATGACAATAACCCCCAAAATATATCCCAACCTTCATCTTGTGGTATGGAATTTTGTGCTAAAATTTAATAGAGATCCATACACTTATACTCAAGTAACTGTCTGTGAACCTGACAAAAATTGTTTTGTTAGACCCTTTTGGCCCATAATTCCTAAACAGCTATGACAATAACCCCCAAAATTAATCCCAACCTTTCTATTGTGGTGTGGAACCTTGTGTTAAAATTTTGACCAAGAAATATCTCTTATACTCAAGTTATTGTCTTAAAACCAGACAAATAATTGTTTTTGGCCCCTTTCTGGACCCTAATTACAAAACAGCTATGACAATAACCCCTTAAATCAATCCAAACCCTCCTATTGTGGTATGGAACCTTGTACTTCTTACACATGCATACACTTACACTAAAGCTGCGAACCAATTTATTTTCCTTGAACCAGTAAAACTTACCTTTTTGGCCCCTAATTACAAAACCGATAGAACAATAGGCCCCAAAAACAATCCCAACCATCCTTTAGTGGTATGGAACCTTGTGCTAAAATTTCATAGAGATCCATGACCTTATACTCAAGTTATTGTCTGTGAACCAAAATGTCTTCAGACGCAGACAACACCATAACATAATACTACCTGCAGTCGTATAAACATCAGCTGGGAATGGCTTGACTCATATTGGCATGAAGCAAAAAACAATTAAACCCTTATCCTGAAAGACTTTTAACATAAATTCAATCATGATCAGTTAATCAGTAGAGACATTTCAGCGTGTGCACTCATGTTATATTGTGAAAGTGCTGCAGCTGATGTATAATTTTCATACTAAATGATTACCTTTTCCAAGTTTTATTGGTTTAATGTCTCCAGTCCAGTTGGGTTCAGCTCTTTTCAGGGTTTGTTTTTTTTTTGGTGGAACATACCCTTTCTGTTGCATTTACAAACTTCTTCAATTTCAACTGCTGAGAAGCAATGTTTTTTTTATGCAGCCTGGGAGAATCAAGTGTTTGTTGAGTTTGGAGGATTTATATTTCAACAGACAATCGATATTCCAATGGGTACTAATTGTGCACCCCTACTGGCTGATTCGTTTTTGTACTCATATGAAGCAGAATTCATTCAGAACCTTTCAAAGGACAGAAAGAAAAAGCACCTTGCGAAATTCTTTAATTTTACTTTCTGATATATTGATGATGTCCTATCATTGAATAACCCATATTTCAGCCAATACTTACATCTCATATATCCCAGTGAACTTGAAATTAAGGATACTACTGATACTAGAAGGACTGCTTCATACCTTGATCTTTTCCTCAATATTGACACAGATGGACGACTTCACACGAAAATCTATGATATAAAACGGGACAATTTCAACTTCCCAATTATCAATTTTCCATTTCTCAGCAGTAACATACCCTCTGCCCCTTCGTATGGTGTTTACATATCTCAGTTGATACGTTATGCTCATGCATGTTCACACTATACAGACTTCATATACAGGAGTGTGCTCCTAATGCAAAACTGCTCCAACAAAGTTATGAGGACAGATTAAAATTTTACGGACACCATCACAAATTGGTTGATCCATATGATGTCTTTGTCCAAACTAACAAAGGACAATTTTACCACGTGTTACATTGTGGTTTGACATTAAGTCGCCTGATCTTTTAATTACCAAATGTGACTTATTCCTGATTGTGACTGTTTTGCTGAGTGTGAATTCGCATTGCTATAAGACGTGTCATGCTTCTTTTCTATCCAAAATTCATGTATTTAGTTTTGATGTTATATTTGTTATTCTCATCGGATTTTGTCAAATGTCTTATCGTTTGTAGTTGTAAATCTTATTTTTTTCTGTTGTATTCGTGTGTTATGGTAAAGATAATTAATCACCCAGTTCATTTATTAGATTTTAGTTTTGGTCAACTAAATTTATATGATATATTTGGTTTACAGTTTGATTTAGAAGAAACACCAGCATAGCTAGATAATACAATTAATTATCTAATTACTACCACAATTTTATATTAATTGGTATTGTAATTTTCACTGTTATTAATAAATGTTATATGAGTATTACAAACCTAATCTTGAATTCTATCCTATTTTGGGGAAATTTTTAGAAATTCAAATGTGACGTCACTTTGTGCGTTGATCTCTATGGCTAACTCGGCTGTGAATTTTTATGTGCTGGTTTATTTTGTTTTATGTATCCGTTTTTATTCTGTAGTTAGTCACCACTTCGATGTTATCTTGTATATCTATTATATAGTCATTTTTATAAATTTACTGTTTGTAAAAGTATAAATTATTCTAAATAATAAGGATGTTCTTATCCCAGACAGAAAACCATTGCCGTATTAAGCACAACTTTTTGGAACTTTTGGTCCTCAATGCCCTTCAACTTTGTACTTGTTTTGGCTTTCGAACTTTTTGATCTGAGCGTCACTGGTTAGTCTTGTGTGGACGAAATGTGCTTATATTAAATTTTAAACCTTTGTTAGCTATTATTCGTATGTTTCTCTGTCCTATATGTTCTCCCATTTATTTGTATTGTAGTCCAGTCATGTAATGTTGTCATTTTAATGTTATATTTAACATTGCCATAAAAGCGGAGGTTTGGCTAGCCACAAAACCAGGTTCAACCCACCATTTTTTCCTAAAATGTCCTGTACCAAGTCAGGAAAATGGCCATTGTTATATCATAGTTCGTTTCTGTGTGTGTTACATTTTAAAGTTGTGTTTCTGTTGTGTCGTAGTTCTCTTATATTTGATGTGTTTCCTCAGTTTTAGTTTGTAACCCGGATTTGTTTTTTCTCAATCGATTTATGAATTTCGAACAGCGGTATGCTACTGTTGCCTTTGTTAATAAGATGCATAGATATAGGTGAGTTATATATCATTCTTGTAGTCCTTAGTTTCTTTTGTTCCCTTCAAAGAAGGAAAGACATAATTTTTGTCTTTTGTGTACATTTATGGTAGCTGGCATGTAGAAGTTTAACAAAATGAAATGACAAACATTTGACCACGACCTTTGAAATCAAATTCAAATTATATTTTTTAACATGTGCCCAAGTGACAATTTGGTATCTTTGCCCCACTCCACATAAAGTTGTCGGGGTTGGGATATAGAAATCACCCTGTCAGTCCATCCTTCAGTCTGGCTGTCTGCCTGTCCAAGTGCCTTGCTAGCACATCTCCATTACAGATTCACAAATATTGATGAATCTTATGATAGTTGAAATAACTATCTGAGGATGTGCAAAAGTGAAATACTCCTGGTCCAACATATAAAGGGAGATAATTGAACCTATTTCAATATTGCTATTTGTTGTTATAGTCTCTAGTAAATACAACTGCTCCTTAACAGCCAGATGGATATTGATGAAACTTCAGTTGTTCACATCCTTGTCCATTGGTCTTTAGTGGATAGTTGTCTAAATTGCAATTAATAAAATTACTGCATATATAGAGTTACTGTGGAATCATTTATTTTCCCTTTTTAGGGGGTGGGGGTTACCAAAATTTTTACATCGTTGAACATTTAAATTCATGGTTAAATCCACCAAAAATTGGTATGCAAAGAATGACATTGAATCCACAGTATAAGACATCTCAAACTTGCAAGCATTAAATGAAAAACTAAAATTAATCAGGAATGATTATGAAGCTCAATTATGCAATAAATCTGGTATATATTTATTATTATAAAAATAAATTAGTTCCCATTATAATACATATACATTGTACATTAACAATTAAACATCATTCAAAATAATTTTGTCATACAGTTTGCAAATTTCATAAGTAAATCATAGTACAAAATTAATAGGATTTCATAACATTTCTATCTGCAGAATTAAATACATTCAATGATGGTTCTGTATGCTATTGAAACTTTAAAAGACAATGGTCTTGGATGTGCTAAAACCTAAATATAACATAAAATTGCACTGAGATTCTCATATTGATTTTTTTTTAATAATTATTAGTATAGTCATGATAACACTAATGTACATCTTATAAACACTAATCCAGACAGGTAACAAATCTAATATATTGATTAATCCCTACAAATAAAGTTGAAAAACAATTAAATTAATCTATGAAACTTAAAAGAAAAAAACTTTAAAGTAGAAAAAGACATTTTGTTTGAAGTAGAAAGCATGAAATTGAAATTTGTTATGGCCTATAGACTAATCAATAATTTCAGTTAGGTTACAAAATAACAAACTAATTTTTAAAAACTCTTTGGAGAAATACTTTTAATGTACATTTCAATATACTCTAAATTTTATAAGTCACTGAACCTGACTCAACCATAAAATATATGTAACAATAACTATATTCAAAGTATGAGTGTTTAACTCGTTTCTATTCTATGACATAAATCCAGCACAGTAGAAAAATAAGTTATTCTTTAGTTAATCAAATACATCACAAATTTTCAGTAAAAGAAGTGTAAACAGTAAAATAATTTATAATAAACGGCACTCATTAAAAATAAATATAACATATTTATAGCAAAATGGTTCAGTGTACAAAAGAAGATGGAATTTCAACTCATTTTGCATGAATTAAAAATATTTATAACAAATGATAGGAATACAAAAATGGAATTGATTGTCATTATAAATGAGTGAAAATCAGTGTATTTTACCTCTGTTTAAAGTACTGTGGTTCATTATCATTTGTTGGATACCAATATTTTGTGGATTTCATGGATACAGGGGAACAACAAATTCAAATACTCAACTAACTACAAATTTTCCATAGGAATGTAGACAAAATCTGGCAAAACCATGAAATCAAATATCAAAGAAAATGCATGTTTTCATCAATCCACAAAAATTGGTACAAATGAGCACTGTAAATTCAGGAATTATTGCGTTCGTTTATTATTGCAATTTTCAAAATAAACTGCTTCACTGAGCGCAGCTGGATAGGCCCGCAGAGGTCCAACCCTGAACAGTTGGGGCAAAAATGGACACTATATTTAAGCTTGATACAGGTCTGAATTTGGATTGTAATTAAATATTTGACATATTATAGGTTTCTGAATAATTGCAGTCAAAGAATTTGAAATTGGTTATATGAATTGAACTTATATTCAATTAAAGATTTCTTGCTGTTGTGCAATACACTATGCTGTTGAGCAATACTTAGTAAATCTGTTGTCTGACTATAAACAAATTATGAATAAAATCTTATAACTCGGAAACGTAAAATCTAAAAGTTATAAAACTCAAAAGGAGCTTACAACAATAGATATAAACAATTTACTAAAGTTTCATAAAAAATGCTGAAAGCATTTTTGAGTTATTGTCCGAAAACTGGAAAATCCCCCTTTTTGTAATGAATAAAACCCCATAAATCGGAAGAGTATTGTTTAAAATTTATAAAAATCAAAAGGACGCTCATGTCTATAGAAATAAACAATTCACCAAAGTTTCTTGCAAATTGGTGAAATTGTTTTTGAGTTATTGTCCGAAAACTGGAATATCCCCCCTTTTTTAATGAATAAAACCCCAAAACTTGGAAACGGTAAATCCAAAATTTATAAAAAACAAAAGGGAGCTCATGTCAATAGATATAAACAATTCACAAAAATTCATGCATATTGGTTTAAGCGTTTTTGAGTTAATGTCCGACATGTTGACGACGGACGGACGGACAGACGGTCAACGGTATACCATTATACGTCCCGTTTAGGGCGTATAAAAAATGGACAAAAATGCGAGATTAATTATTGTGATTTCAGGAAAATTTCTATACAGATATATGTACAGATAACAGAATGAGAGTTTTTATTATTGTGATCCTTACTCAGTCGCATTTTTGCAATAATAAAAACCTCGCAATAATTTTTGAATTTACAGTATAAATGAATCTACAGTAATTACATCATGACAGGAAGAGTGTGTTTTTTTAGGGAAAATAGTCCTGCAAAATTAACTGTCTAAACCTTGAATTTTTTTTTTTTAAATGTTGGCACCTATGTCACTTTGCAACATCAACACAATTAAAATTTATTAGAAAAAAAGGTTCAAAAATTAAATGTTCATTGATTGATACTGCTACATCCGATAACTACACTAAAAAACAACCTTAAACAAGCATAAATAAGCTGCCCTTCTATCAAATTGTATTCCCAACAAATATCATTTCCCCTTCACCTGACCACAATACTGTTTCTTGATTATAATGAGACTAGTAATATATTAAGTAGCTTCTGACTGTAAACCAGTCATTACTGTTAATCACAATGGTCGCTCCCCTTGTCCTCCAGCAAGGTCATAAACTACTGCTCCTACTTCTGCTGCCAACTTGTCAGCATTCACCTACAAAACAAATGTACATTAGGCAATTCAAAATACAGATTTTTTTATCAGATCTGCAAAACATGACATCATATGACTGGAAACTTTCAAACTGAATGTTTTTTCGTTCCTTGCATGATCTAATTTGGAAAAATGAGCATTCTTAGTTTGTCTACCATTGAAGGAAATTGAAAGTTTTCTTGTAATTTTTTAGCATCACAACAGGAAACATTTGTCATTACAGACAATAAGAGACTGTTTTGCACTTGTCAATTTGGTCAACAAGTGTAAAATTGAGGTCAGTTCAATTGAAAACCAAGAACTTTGTTATAAAATCTATAAAGAAAAATACTATACTCAAAGCTTAACTTCATCCCAGAATTTTATTCTTAAAATAATTGTAAACTTAAACTTGTAACAGAACAACTTACTCTGGTATCTGCTTCAGCATAAACTCTAACAACATCCTCTGTTCCTGATGGTCTGAAAAGTAAATTGACAATTTACTATCATTGTGATTCAAATGAGTCGACACACATAATTGTCTAACCTAAGTAAGGGAAGAAGGGTGGAGAAAATCTTTTTCAAAATTAATATTTCATTGATGATGTATCTTTATCAACTGTATATTTTCT
Organism: Mytilus coruscus; assembly: GCA_017311375.1. Taxonomy (NCBI): domain Eukaryota; kingdom Metazoa; phylum Mollusca; class Bivalvia; order Mytilida; family Mytilidae; genus Mytilus; species Mytilus coruscus. Next base: position 15,942 of record JAASAO010000845.1, on the reverse strand, counting down.
AGAAATGGATTAAAAAGTAAATTGAACGTATGCAGTTAATTACTATGCACTAAGATACATTTGATGAGCTGAAATGTATACTAATGAATATATCTGTCAAAGTACTTACCAGTATTAGATTAATCATTAATTAACGAGATATATTTGATGAGTTACTAACCACATGAACATTTGAATTTTAAGAAAACAAATAAATAAATAATTTTTTACCTCACAAATGATCGACCCTTTAGATATCCAGACACCAGTTTATCAATAGCCTCCTGTAAACCAGCAGGAGCTGTAGTCTTCCTCTCTGCATCAGTTGTCTGTATCACAGATCTATCTTTTACCTAGAGGGGAAAGACAGAAGGAAAATTTGTACAATACTGAAATAAATTTCCATCATATCTAGATTCCTATCTCATTATTGTTTTCTTGATATATCATTTTATTTACAAACTTTCAAATCTTCTAATTTTCTTAAAATATCAATTAACTTATCTTATACTGGTTTCTAAAAGAAAGATTATGATATTTTTCGTTAAACCAGTGACTGACAAGGACTGAACCTTATTATCTTGACAGTGAGTTGTCTGTTTGGTAGATCATTGGTAGACAACGAAGCTTTCAATTTTCCCTACATTGGTGCTATCTGAATAGATTCTATACTAGAATACGTGAATTTTAGGAATCTGCCATGGTGCTTTATAAACTAGAGGCTCCAAGGACCCTGTGTCGCTCACCTGATATATCTGACATTTGACCTATTGTTCGGGATTATAGTTGTGACATCATTTTCAATGTAAAGAAAGAAACACTATCATCAGGTATTAATGTGGGTTTTTTCATGTTATAGAATTATCAATTATTTTTATTGCCAGTTCATTAGTAGATTGTTTTCTATATTGATTTTCTACTGCAGTTTCAGAAAAGAAGATTACAAAAGGAAAACATTTTGTAAAACTTACCAAAATTTACCAAATTAATGAAAATTGTTAAAATTGACTATAAAGGGCAATAACTCCTTAGGGGTCAACTGACCATTTTGGTCATGTTGACTTATTTGAAGATCTTACTTTGCTGAACATTATTGCTGTTCACAGTTTATCTCTATCTGTAATAATTTTCAAGATAATAACCAAAACGGCAAAATTTCCTTAAAATTACCAATTCAGGGCAGCAACCCAACAACCAGTTGTCCAATTCATCTGAAAATTTGAGGGCAGATAGATATTTACTTGATAAACAAGTTAATCCCTGTAAGATTTGCTTTAAATGCTTTGGTTTCAGAGTTACAAGCCAAAATCTACATTTTACCCTATGTTCTATTTTTAGCCATGGCAGCCATCTTGGTTGGTTGGCTGGGTCACCGTGATACATTTTATAAACTAAATACCCTAATAATGATTGTGGCTAAGTTTGGTTGAATTTGGTCCAGCAGTTTCAGAGGAGAACATTTTGTAAAGATAACAAAATTTACAAAAATTGGTAAAAATTACTTTAAAGGGCAATAACTCCTTAAGGGGTCAACTGACCATTTTGATCATGTTGACTTATTTGTAGATCTTACTTTGCTGAACATTATTGCTGTTTACAGTTTATCTCTATCTATAATAATTTTCAAGATAATAACCGAAACGGAAAAAAATCCTTAAAATTACTAATTCAGGGCAGCAACCCAACAACCCATTGTCCGATTCATCTGAAAATTTCAGGGCAGATAGATCTTGACTTGATCAACAATTTTACCACATGTCAGATTTGCTCTAAATGCTTTGGTTTCAGAGTTATAAGCCAAAATATACATTTTACCCTATGTTTTATTTTTAGCCATGGCGGCCATCTTGGTTGGTTTGGCAGGTCACGGACACAATTTTTAAACTAAATACCCCAATGATGATTGTGGCCAAGTTTGGTTAAATTTGGCCCAGTAGTTTCAGAGGAGAAGATTTTGTAAAGTTAACGACGACGGACGCCAAGTGATGAGAAAGCTCACTTGGCCCTTCGGCCAGGTGAGCTAAAAACTGGATAGACACCTGCTAACCTTGACTTTGAGCTGTATGTTAGGGAGATTAGTATAATATTGGTTTTACACTACTTTATCCTTACCTTGACCTTGAGTTGTCTGTTAGGTAGATCAATATAAGCTTGGTTCCATTGTTCTGCATCCCAGCCTTGTGTAGACAGTATAAGTTCTACCAACAACATGTCAGAGATAGCATCCCCTACTGTCTTATTAATGTAAAAGATAATGTATAAAGGTTAACTTCAGAAAAGAGAAGAATCTAATAGCAAGAAAGTATGGTCATATTTTCATTGAAGTGGGATCACACAGAGCCTATCATGGTTTCCAAAATTCTGGAAAATTAAATCTCGCTCTCTTTTTACCACATTTAACCACATACATGAAAATATCTTGGTTGAGATGAGAGCCTTCATATGTATAGATTTTTTTTCATATAGACAGAGGAAATGAAGAAAATGCTCTTACTTCAACCTATCTGAAATAAATTGTGCATATTGACCCATATCCAAAAGGCTTTGTACTTTCACAATACTAATTGGCTAAAAAGTTTAATATTATCTCTTCAATGACCAACTTGTGAAAAGTTTTAGCCCATTGCTAATGAAAATAATGTTTATAGTATTGAAGCAAGTGCAGTGTTATTAAAAATATCCTTACAGTCCAATTCCAGGGATTAAAATTTGTCTTCTTAAGAATGTTGACAGAAAGTCAATAGCAGGAACAATATTTTATGTAAAAATATAAAATAAAGATATAACCTGTAACTGGAAAAAAGTAAACTGTTCTCTTCTTTAGCAATACAATGAATTTAAAGTATATTCTGTCTATAATCTTACCTGATTAATGAGATCTATGACAGTTAACAGGCAGGAAGCCGACTTTCTTTGTGCTTCTGTCTTACTGAAAAATACAAAGCAAAATATCAATACCCAACAAAATTTCTTAAGTATGTTTAATCTTAACTATAGGTTATTATTATTGTATCAACATCTTATTATTAGATGAAAAATTTGTAAGGGTTCCACGGAACCCAGTGTCTCGCCTACTTTTGCTGTTAATCGCAGGCTCAACAAAATGAGGAAAAAATTAATAAAAATATTCCTCTCTATACTATCTTTTGATTGTAAGTAGCTTCTATCCAAGTTTGGTAAAATCCAGGATAGTTTATGAATCTAATAAATGTTTTAAAATTTTAACTGCAGACTGTATGTAATGTTAACTGGAAGAAAAACTAAGTCCATTTATAAGTAAAATACAGAAAAATGGAACAAAATTTCCTTCTAGATACTAGCTTTTAATCATAAACAAGCTTCTGTCCAAGTTTGGTACAAATCCAAGATAGTTTAAGAAATTTGTTAAAATTTTAAAACTTTAACCACAGAGTGAATGTAATGTTAACTGGCAGAAAACTAAGTCCATTTATAAGTAAAATACGGAAAAAGACTTTTTTTTACAAAATTTACTTCTGGATACTATGTTATGATCATAAACAAGCTTCTTTCCAAGTTTGGTAGAAATCCAGGATAGTTTAAGAAAGTTATTAAAATTTCAAAACTTTAACCACAGAGTGAATGTAATGTTTCCTGGCAGAAAACTATGTCCATTTATAAGTAAAATACGGAACAAATGGAATTTTTTTTACAAAATATACTTTTGAATATTATCTTATGATCATAAACAAGCTTCTGTCCAAGTTTGGTAGAAATCCCGGATAGTTTAAGAAAGTTATTACAATTTCAAAAACTTTAACCACAGAGTGAATATTTGTGGACGCCTCCAACGAAGACGCCGACAGAATGTAGATTGCTATGTCTCGCTTTTTCGACAAAAGTCGAAGGCTCTACAAAAAAGGTATTCAATGTTTAAAGTTGAATTTAAGCAATGAAACTTGTACAATATAAAATTTTTGGATCTTTTTCCAAGGGACTGTGTCTCCAAGAGGCTAGATTTGGTGAATAAGAAAACTGAAACTTTTACATTAAATTGTTATAAATTTATAAGTATAAGTTTACTTTTTGAAAATCTTTTAACAAAGGTTAGGCTGCTCAAAGTCAAACTAACATCAAGTCAGGAATCTTGTTTTTTGTCTGTTCATGTTTTTTTCACTTGAAAATTTGATGTCAGATATTTGTGTATCTCTATTGAATTTATTCATATTTTGTAAAGATTAATGATAATTATATCTGGTCATCTGTTGTAGGTGCATGGTCATTATAGACAATGTATTATAACATAAAAACATCTATTTCTGTGAACTAATTTTTCTGTTGCAGTCTTATTGATATACTGTAAATTAACTAATATTTTCCAGCAATTTATTTTTGTGTCTAAAAATATTGTGAATATCAAAAGTCAAGAACATGCCAAGCTTTGATATTCTCCTTTCTGAAAACAAGTTAAGTAAGAAAATCGCAAATATCTATATCTACAGGGAATCTGCTGAAAAGGGCTCAACGCAAAAAAAAAAAAAAGTATCCCCCAAAATAAGTTGGCTTGCAGTACTTAGAAAATTTCCTTTTTAATCGTAAGATAATTAAAAGTTATCAAATAGAAAAATTTTCTGTATCCAATGAATGATTTTCACCAGTTCTCAAAAAAGGACTTTTGCATCCTAGCAGCCCCTTAAACAAAGTGCATTTGTCTGGAATCTGAACTAGTTCTTACCTAGTATCTTTGGTAGCATTACTGATTGTCTGTGTAGCTTTATCACTGAACAGCACCTGTAAAGAAAAAAATTGTACCTTGGTTTTCATTTTGTATTGAAAAAATAATGTATAAAAAAAATAATGGTTCACTTTATGACGTCCTTGTTATACAATAAAACAACAGGTTAACAAGGAACAAGATGTAGGTCAACATCCATAATAAGCCTAAAAGGGTGGTACTCAAATATAAATATAATTTGTAAAAAAAAAAGTTGTTAAATGTTTACAAAGTTTTGATTTTCCAGAGAACTTTTTGTTAAATAGGGAATTTTTATATCGGGAAGCTGCATTACAAAGGGCTTTATTGGGTATGCAAAAGTGTGGAAAAATGAATCTCACTCAGTAACCCATAAATTAAACCACATATTATCCTTTTTTGAGCAAATATTAATTTTTTTTTAATACATGTAATTGTAATGATGGCTTATTCTAATGCAGGATCTTTCGTTCTATTTGAAGACTGATTAATAACAAACTTTTCAGTTGAAATGTAATATGCTGTATGCTGGAAGCTTCAAAACTACACTAACCATAAACTTTTTTGCCTAAACATTACAGATGCAAATCTAAAACAATTGTCATAGCAATGTCTCTGTGAGCCTGTTTAACTTATTGAGGTGCAAATATGTATTGCACATTAAATTTCTATACATAATTTTGACAGAAAAAGAGAATGTGCCTTGGACTGATCCAAATGATAAAACCATTACATATATGTGATATACTATAACAGTCTTAAACTACAACAGTGTGACTTTTGTTAAACATGTAAGACGAAACTTTTGCTAAGTTCTTTCATAGATACAAACTTTTGCTAAGTTTTTCATAGATACAAAGATTTGATTAGTAAATTTGACTGTACCTGTAGAAAACTGATTAAAACGGTATTTCACATCCTAAATTTTATGGTAATATTGTACTTAAAGCGGAAATCACTATGTGATCCATGTAAACTCATCGAACGCTTAAAAAACTTATTAGTAAAGGTTATCTTACCCAATGTTGTAATTAGATCTTTGAATATAGTTTACATTGGCACTAATATCGATTTTGTCATCAGCAAATTAAAACATAACTGAATTTGTATTCTTTTCAAACGGATGTATAAAGACACACCCACGCACATTTTGATCTATAAAGAGGTTAAACTCCTATCTATCCTACTGTCTGTCGATACATTTATTTTTGGCATTGCACAAGTCATGTCTTCTTTGACTGTCCATGACGTTAAAATACTAAATCCCTGGGATGTGTTTTAGTTGATTTTAGTCTCTGATGCATGATTTTTATTATTAATTGTTATGGCTTTTAACTAGCTGTCAGTAACTCGCAGTACTCTCAAATCGTACTTTCTATTTTATTTGACCTGTTGATACTAATTGTAATGCTTTTTGTTATTTAATGTTATTCAGGGTTATATCTGGTCTATATACCAGCTTTGGTACTACTATAAATTTTCACTTTGTACTATGAACATCAAAATTATTTATTTTGTAAAAATATTTCCTTTCTCTATTGGAACTGTACACGATACCAAACAACAAAATTATTTTCATTTACCTGTGTTTAAAGTTATTGCAAATGGCTGATATTTTTGTTCGAGCATATTGTTTTTCTTAAATTGTTTAACATTTCATACCGATATAACATGTTACTTTTATTATTCTTCCTTAGTTTATTTATTTTGTATTTACATTGTATCATAGGTCAAATTTATTTGTTCAGTGTATGTTCACTGGTGTTAATATGTCCTTTGATTGAGTTGAGCTATTTCAGTTGATATTTTATAGTGTGTCTTTCTATGTTGTGATGTTACACTATTGTTTCAGAAAAAGGTGAAGGTTTGGTACCATTAAAACGCTTAAACCCGCTCCATTTGTTTGCACCTGTCCTAAGTCAGGAATCTGATGTTCAGTAGTTGTCGCTTGTTGATGTGGTTCATAAGTGTTTCTCGCTTCTCGCTTTTTATATAGATTAGACCGTTTGTTTTCCTGTTTGAATGGTTTTACACTAGTAATTTTGGGGCCCTTTATAGCTTACTGTTCGTGTGAGCCTAGGCTCCGTGTTGAAGACCGTATTTTGGCTTATAATGGTTAACTTTTATAAATTTTGACTTGGATAGAGAGTTGTCTCATTGGCACTCATACCACATCTTCTTATATCTAAGAATATGTTTTCCTGTGTTTAATGCAATATTTCCTAAACAAACTCCAGAGCAAAATTTTAAGACACTGAATTTAAAAATTACACTGTTAAAAAAGAAATTAAAAAGTACAACCCAATTGTCTTTCAATATATTCTGATGTAACAACTAACTACTTACGGTGCCATGGCCATTTGCTTCAAAATAAACACCAATATCAAACTCTAAAGCTCTGTGGTGTAGATGTTTAACCCCTGTAGGTACACATGCCACTGGTACTTGCTACAAAGTATATAAACCTAATGATTTTACAACATTTATCTACAATGGGAGATGAAGAGATGTCTTTTACCATCAGCCATCAAATTCTTTTTTTTTTTTCAAATGCTAATAGCCTCATATAAAAATTTTTTTTTATCATAAACCCCAGTATTTTATGCTACTATTAGCATGCAATTGATATTTTCTATTCAATTTCAGTTTAATTTATTCACAACTTTTATACACTCTGGACAATTTAGATCTTAACATATTGTATAAATACTGTAAATTCAGAAATTATTGCGATTTTTGAAGAATGGAAGAAAATGCGAGATTAATATTTGCGATTTCGGGAAAAGCTGCCTACAGACATATGAATCAGATATCATAATGCGACTTCTTATTATTGCGATACGCATCCAGTCGCATTATTCACATTAATAAAAACCTTGCAATAATTTCTGAATTTACAGAGTGCATTTACTATTGTGATTGTTGAACAAACAACACAAATGAGAGTTTAATTGTTGCAATTTCAGTAAATGCATATATGTGATGGACTGTGAAACTTAGATCAGGAGATTGGGAAATTTTGGTCAGGAGATTAGGACTCAGATCAGGAGGTTTTTTATCGACATAAATTTTGTCGTAAATGTAACCATATGATGTAGAAATTGTCCATCCAATATGATGTGTTTATAGTACCTTTGTAGCCTTTCTATTCGAATGATATCACATTGCTGAAAGAAATATTGAGAAGATTCTGTTTCTTGCTTTGTTTTTGATAATTGATTGTTGACTGCTTGTGAATAAAGCACTATGACCTTTTCTTTGTGTATAGATTTGTATTCATGTCTCCATCTCCTTTTATTTGTATTTAATATCATTGGTATAGATAAATAATAAAGAATTATGCTATACATTTATAACATGATAAATAAATGAAAAAAAATAACAAACAATAACAATAGCATGGTTTTTAAGCATTAAGAAAGTCATTTTCTAGAAAACTTAAGACTCAAACAGTGTAAAATATTTTACTATTTTTAGCTAAATCACTGTCTATACCATTGACAAATATTATTTAATAACTGAATCACTGGTCTTTGACACTGGGTCATGTAAGTACAACTGTACAAGCTGACTTGGCTGCTTTCAATAAACTTGACTCTGCACTAAATATATAAAGTAATCCTGATGCTGACAACAGTTTGTTGATTTTTATACTGAGGATGCTGTGAATTGTCTTTGAGTCAATGTTTTCTGCTATCAGTTTGGATCTTGTTGAGCATAATGAAAATCCTTTAAAGTATGCATTGGAGTGCGAAATATGTAGTTTTTTTTGTTTTTTAATGAGTTGAAAAACCTTCCAATATTAGCAATAATGTTTTGACAACAACATTCCACTTTTCAAATGTCTTTTCTATCATTGCCGGTATTTCCCTTTAATCATCCATTGGGTGTGCCATAGACAGAGCCATATTGATTAATTAATATTCTATCACCTGAGCTGACACCTGTTTATTATGCAATCAAACTATTATCACTTGTTGCATGTAATTAGCCACCAGGTAAAAATCTACACATGTTGTGTATAAATCAGGTAATGTCAGTTACACCGGATATGTTCGGTACTCTCAGGTTTTTTCGTCTTCAATAACAAACATTTATAAACATTGTAGTAAAAAAAATGGCGCCTGAAAATTTTCATTCATGAAATATTTTATACACAGGATTTTTTTCTTTTCAACAGGAGGAGGGAGCAGACCCCTGAAAACGGGATTATTGTACTCCTGTCGGGAGGTTCACATGTATGTAAATGCTGCATTAAAAAAATGCTATCAAAATTCAAAATGTGAGTTTTTTTATTTTTGTGACACCTAACTCATTGCAGTCTTTGCAATAATTTAAACATTGCAAACATTTCTGAATTTCCAGTACCTGTCTATTGTTGAAGACTGTATGTTGCCCACTAGATGTATTTTGTTATATTTGTTTGTGCAACAAAATTGTGTTTAATAAAAGTAAGAACTTACCAGCTTATTAGTTATATAATCTGTAGAGCTACCATTAGCATAAGCTGTCTGCACTAAGCCTAAGTTTAACGTCAATCCTGATTCACTCAACAGATTCTTTAAATATCCTGCAACCTAGAAAACACAATATATTATAAATGTGATTGTCAAAGCTAAATACTATGGATTCCAATTTTTGTGGTTTTAGGTAAACGGACAATTTCGTGAATATATGATTTGGTGGTTTTGCCGAAGTCTGCATATATTATTATAGAAAATTTGTGATTCGTTGAACTTTTAAATTGATGGTTCCCCTGTACCCACGAAATCCATGAAAATTGGTATCCAACGAATAATAATGATTCCACAGTACTCAAATATAAGTCCTATTTCACTTGTCAGTTTATTTGTTAATCTACAAACTTAAAATACAATAAAATTTATAATACTTCCATGTGCCTTTCCAAAGTCAGGAATCTTGTCAGTAGATGTGGTATGTCTATAGTCTATACATTGGTAAAAGATTTAATAAACTTTTTATGACTACATTTTAAATAAAATATTGCAATCGTTGCCTTAACATTAATTTTGCATCTATAAAATGAGATTTTAATAAAAGATAATATGTGTAATAAGGATTATAATATAAAAACTTGTGAATTATCAGGATTTATATTTCTCAATCTGTTCTAAAATTTCCATGCATGAACCAATAAAATTTGAAAGAACCTCCATTTTTTTCATAAAAATAAAATTATTTACAAACTAAAGTATTAAACTATTTTAAATCAAAATTATGAAAAGAAAACAAAATGCAAACCCTTGACAAAGAGAGCAACTTCCTGATTTTGTAATATAATGTATACATACAAGTGTGGCAATCTTGTCACCATCAAGTAAATGGAATGTGTTATCTGAAATAAAAAAAAAATACTGTAAATCACAAACAAATAAATAATCTTTATTTCAAGAGGGTAATCCCATTAGTTATAACTAATCTTCCTGAGAGTCCTCAAAATAATAATAACATATAAAGTACATACAATATTATAATATTATAATAATATATACACAATATACAATTTAATAAAGATATTAATGAAAAGCATATTAATTTGTACAATTCATGAAAAATTTGCAACATTTTGTTATTTATTATTATGTGTCGCTCTATTAGCTTACATTCAATCAGTGTGCTCTCCTTACATCATATGTTAAATATGTATAACATCCTGGTAAATTAGACATTTTGAAAAAGTTCAGGAACTTATGGCATCACATTCATAGCACAATCTATAAGAATATAATTTCAGATAGCTTCACACTCAAGCAATGTAGCATACAGTACCGTGATACTAAAAGGCCATGGGGATAACAGTAAAATAATGACCTTTACATTTTAAATTATGTCGTTTAAATGGAAATGTTTCTTTCTTCCTTAAGGCGAAGTATACGAAATTGCACGCCTCTAGTGGAATTTGGGATAAAAAACGTGCGTCGTTAGTTACACGAGTTATCTCCCATACTCCAAGAAAATAGCAATGGGCACATGAAAAACAAACGACTTCGTGCGGTCTATTACGAATTCAAACAAGTATTCCTGTGCTATCTCAAAACTTCAAAGAAATTATCAGAATGACTCCAATCAGAAATCTGAGTATCCTATTGTGAGTTAGTCTGACTCTATTACCACTGTTTTTGTTTTAGACACACAGGAGCAGGTACACAATTATTTGGGACTCGTGTTTATTTCAACAGAAAATAAAAACGCCTAACAACACAAGAGTGCACACGCTGAAATGTCTCACCTTCTTTACTGACCATTGATTTTATGTTGATAGTCCTAAATATAAAGCTTTACTAAAAGTATCACATAAACTTAACATGATCCAAGAAAATGAGGTCAAAGTCAGATAAACCAAACCGAAATACATATACACCTTACAATCAATCAATACACCTAATATAGTTGACCTATTGCTTATAGTTTCTAAGAAACAGACTTAAACAGGAAAACTAAACATGGACCAATGAACCATGAAAATAAGGTCAAGGTCAGATGAACCATGCCAGACAAACATGTACACCTTACAATCAATCTATGAATTAAATATAGTTGACCTATTGCTTATAGTATCTAAGAAACATACTTAACCAGGAAATCTTAACACTGACCATACATGTACACCTTACAATCATTCCATACACCAAATATAGAAGACCTATTACTTATAGTATCTGATATATGGACTAGACCACGAAAACTTTACCTTGTTTACTGATCCATGAAATGAGGTCGAGGTCAGATGAAAACTGTCTGACGGGCATGAGGACCTTGCAAGGTATGCACATATTAAATATAGTTATCCTATTACTCATAATAAGAGAGAAATTGACATTACAAAAAATCTTAACTTTTTTTTCAAGTAGTCACTGAACCATGAAAATGAGGTCACGGACAATGGACATATGACAGACGGAAACTTCATAACATAAGGCATCTATATACAAAGTATTTATTTATAAATGACCTTCCCCTTTGCATTAAAAATTGTAAAACAGACTTGTATGCTGATGATACTACTCTTCATAAATCCATAAAAAACATAGAAAATTTACATGATGATGTACAAGAAGATTTATGCAGAGTTGAAGAATGGTGCAAAATGAATAATATGTTCATCAATACTAAAAAAAACAAAATGTTTGGTTACTGGAACAAGTCAGAAGTTATCAACTCAATCTTTTCAACCAAATTTACAAATAAATTCAGAAACACTACAAGATTCATCATGTGAAAAATTATTTGGTGTTAAAATTGACAGCACACTTAGCTTGATAAATCAAATTGATCAAATTTGTGCTCGCATTTCATCAAGAATATACCTTCTTTCTAAATTAAAGAAATATTTAGATATTAATGCCAGGAAAGCATATTATAATGGGTATATTCTGCCGCCATCGATTATTGCTGTATTGTTTGGGAGAACGTAAAATTAAGGGATAATAATAATATTAAAACTTCAAAAAGAGCAGCTAGATTAATTCTTGAAGCAGACCCTTTATCCCCATCAGCCCCTTATTTAAAGAACTTGGATGGATGACAGTAGAAACGGAATCAAATACCACAAATATTTACTGCTTTATAAATGTATGCAGAAAGAAGCACCACAGTACCTACTTCAAAAGTTTCAACTTATATCTGTTAATAATCCTTATGCTTTAAGGGTGTTACTCAAGGTAATTTGATAATTCCTAAGCCAAAACTGAACTGTTTAAAAATCTTTTGCTTATTCTGGATCAGTTTTATGGAACGGACTACCATATGCAAAGCGTAGTGCAAAACACTTTTCTTTTAAACAAATTATAAAACGATACTTGAGACAGTCCCAATATTCAGTCTTGAAATGATTGCAACTATTACTTTTTAGAATGTATGATTTTGATTTGTATATAATATTTATTTACTACATGCAATCTGTAACTGTTTTGTATGTTCTAATGGTACATGTGCATTGAACTATCATGACTATACAATTGTGTTAATATGTTAGTATGTTTGCTTTTTTTTTTTCTCTTATTATTATTTTTTTACTTGTATTGTATATGAGGGCCTCAGGGAAGATTAGTAATTGCAACTAACTGTGTTTACCCTCTTTAAATAAAGAATTTATTATTATTATTATTATTATAAAGTATGAAGCATCCAGGTCTTCCACCTTGGAAAATATAAAGCTTTTAAGAAGTAAGCTAACGCCGCAGCCGCCACTGGATCACTATCCCTATGTCGAGCTTTCTGCGACAAAAGTCGCGAGCTCGACAAAAATTATAACCAAATAAACCAGTGACAATTCTGCTTCTATTTGTATCAAATTCATTAAAATTAAACCCAAATTGACCCCACAATATTTTTTGATAAACCATAGTTTTGAATGAAATTCGCAGTGTAGCGTAAAATTGTAGGTAACGAATAATCATATTGCATGTGAATTTGTGTGTTGAACTAGAAAGACATTAGCATGTCCGTTTTTATGCAATTGAAAATTTTAGGACATGATTTAAATGTATGTAAAAAGTATAAAAGATACTAAGGGTAATTGACCACTACTAAGTGCAACATTATAAGTCGAGGAACAAAGCCAACAGCAAAAAAATTACACCAGTTTCCGTCCACAAAACATTACACAGAAACTAAGAATTGAGCACTATAACATTTATCGCAGAATAAGTAAAATCTATGTCATCCAAATCTCAGTTTTCAAGGTGCAGAAAATAAACAGGTGTCTTCTATTCCATCCGCAATTTTTGGGGAAAGTAAAATCTAAATTTAGAACCATGGTTGAAACTGAAACTGCACATGTATGATAAAAATAGAACATGTTGTTTTTTTTCTTTATGAAATTCCAAATTTAAAGAGATAGCGAAATTTGTTTTCTTTTGTTGTGCTATTGTGTCATTCAGAAGTGGTGAATACAATTTTGAAGTAAAATTTTTCTTCTCAAGTCTCAATTGAAGATTATGATAGAATAGAGTATAAGGTAGGGAAAGAAGGGGGATGGGGTGAAGAAAATAATGTGTACAATGTCGGGTCTTTTATAGCTGACTTTACGGTATGGATTTTCCTCATTGTTGAAGGCCGTATGGTTGCCTATAATAATTGCTTACATCCACTTCATTTAAGGTAGCTGGGGTGTCTAAATATCCGATGATAGATTTTTCTTAAACTTCTGTAAAAGACTTCTGGGTCAATGTAATTTCAAATTTCAATATAGCGAAAAACTAGGGACCACAGACCTTGTTTTTATGTTATAAAACATTGAAATTAACGAAATTTTGTTATTTTATATTGTTTATATAGGGGAAACTTAATTTTTCCTTATCGAGAAAACATTAAACGATATAATTGGCTAAAATTGAATGAGAGAATTGCTTTTCATTTATACTTCTGAAATATCAAAATAGGGGGTTATGGGCCTTATTTTCTTTAAAAAATCCCTAAAATATTTAAATTTACTTTATGACACTTAATTTTTGATAGTTCAATCTTTATATTTCAAGTTTTAGGTATTTTGTTGTATATTGAATGATACTTGGTAAAATATCTATAAAAAAAAAATCGTATTTTTGCAACATGACCAGAACGGACGCTCAGAAAAAGACACCAAATCTACCTTAAACTGTGGCAGATAGTTGTCTCATTTGCAATCATACCACATCTCCTTATTTTTATATTATATCAACAAAAAAGCAATTCATTTGCATTATATACAGGCACAATTCGTATGGTACTACACTAGGTAAACTCGTATAGCATTACATTATGAACAGTCTTCTTGCATTACACTAGGAACATTCTAACAAAATTACACTACGTACATTTTTATTAGCATCATACTGGATGGATACATTCTCATAACATTGCCCTTGGTACATTCTTATAGCATTACATCAGTACATTTATAGCATTACACCAGTACATTTATAGCATATCACTATACACAAAGCTTTAGCATTACACTATACACAATGCTATAGCATTACGATATACACAATGCTTAGGTATAACACTGGGAATGATCTGTGCTACTTGAAGTTATATAAAAAACTCCGATCTGTTTTATTTTGCTGAAATTCATACGCTGATTCTTCTTTTGACCTTATTACAGCCATAAAAATTCTAAGATAATATGCAGATGCATTTGCAATAACTAGAAAAATGGGTTATACACACTCAGGATTTTGTTACAACACTGTACGGTATAATAGCGTTATAGATTAGAAGTTGTGGTGACGTTACAGTAGACATCCAGAACGTCGCCAATTATTTTTTATTTTTTTCGCTAAAAATCAAAATTCTGCAGTATATAACTTGAAAACTAGCACGGTTGCTAAGGACTTTCTTTGCACCAATGGATTTGTCATTCATTTTTGAATCGTATATCAATTTTAAAAAAAATTCTGTGGACCAACAAAATAGAAAATAGTAAAAATATCTGCCTATTTTTGATGATTTTCCTTATATATCCTTTGTATTTATACTAGATCTGTGTTTTGTGATAACAAGCATTTTGTATAGGTTTCATAACATTTGGTTGAGGCAAACTAAAGTTAGAGAACGGAAACTAACTTTGGGAGGTACCTACGTACGGACGGACAAGGGTAAAACTTGATGCCCCTCCGCTACGACGGGGGCATAAAAAGCAGAGCTTTTATTGCTGTCCTTCATTTTGACATTTGTTGGAAGTTCTTAGAAAATGAGCTGAATAAGTATCAAATCAAAGTAAATTTTAAATGCTGTAAGTTAATTTAGTCTATACTTCTACAAAGGTTTGCTTTAGTTCTGAGGCTCTTTTAGTAACAAGGCAACCTTATTTCCATCAACCTTGATTTCCTAAATTTAATGTCATCATGTGAAATCTTTACCTTTATCTGCATAATAATAAACAATTCTATCAGCATCTCCATCATACGATAAATATCTGGTTCCTAGTGTCATGTCTATGCCTGAAACAGATCATTGACTCTAGTAACAAATTCTTTCATAAAGTGGTTGCAGAAATTGTTGATAACTTAATTCTACAGCTAAATAAGTTAGGTATAAGAATAAATACTGATTATAATATAAATGTTGCTTTGATCATTGATAGATACACTCTTTGCTTATTTTTAAAATTGAAGGCATGGAAAATTATTAATTCTGATGCTTCAATCAGTCAGCTTGTACGACAGAAACTAAATCAATAATTATAATGGTTTGTTCGAGGTAAAAATATTTATTATCTAATAAATTAATAGCTGAAGGTTTAATTT